>JAJIYU010002710.1:0-29390 GCA_030144865.1 Tinospora cordifolia | reverse complement strand
CTATTGGGTGAGAAATTGTGTGTAGATCGTGGTCCACACAAGACCGACCGCGATCGATAGGTGAAAATTGTGCTTTTGGAGTGTTTTGTGTACACTCTGAAACATTGAATGATACCAAACCCCTAGAATTAGGTGAAAAGAGTATTAAGAGCCCAAAGTAATGTATCATTACCGTCTAATGATGCAGATTGACGGTATTGGACTGTTGTGCGAGGGGCGACGATCCAGCAGTGTTTCGCCGTGTACAGGTGGGGTTGACTATCTCTTCCTCACTCTTTAGTATTATGCGGATGTAGGATACAGAATATGGTTCATGTTTAAATTCTTGTACTTAGCACCATGCTAGGAATGTATGCCTCGGGTGGAATGATTGATATGCTATCCTAATAACTGGTTACTCACTTTCTAGTACTAGGATATTATGATTAGTTTGATGTTTGTTTGCTTTCTTTGCTTATGATAGCATTTTGAGTAAGCATGTTTGTATGTTGCATGGAATGAAAATTATGATTGTAAAACTAAAGAACATTAAAAGGTTTATTAAGAACTCCACGTACCGGGGCGATGGACGGGCACTGGTACATCACGTAGATGTTATCCGGTTGTGACCGGGACGTCATCGTGGGTATCCCCCAACTAGGCCAAACTGCGAGCGGCCGTATGAAACCCTTGAATTTGGAAAGTCATGAGGATTTTTCCCTTGGTTTTAGTATCTTCTTGGGTCGTGGTCTCAGAGCTAGACTTCTTTTTTATAAGGATTTCGTGCTTGATTATGTTTAGGACCACAATTGAGATACCGAGGATGGTTCACTCTTTTGGTTAATTCCTAATATCAGATGGCAAATTCCTGATATTAGAGCGCAATGGATAAACTGACTAAGTGTTTGAAACGCCCCTAATGATTGAAACTGTTTGCATGTTTCGTATGCTCGTTTGTATAATGTTATTGATGTGTAGGGGAGATCCACTGGGCTTTTGAGCTCACCCCATTTTTATTTTATAGGTACTCATGAGCCCAATGCTTAATGAGGATGCAGACCGGAGACTAGAGGATGTATAGCGAGAGAGAGATATTTTGTGTTAAACCGTCTCTCTGTTTTGTACAATTTTTACGATGTATATTTTGAATTTGGACCTGAGGGTCATATATCACATTTTTTAATATGTATCCACAGGAATGTTTTACTATTTTGGACATTGTTTATTTTGATTGATAAACTGATAATTTTTAGATATTGTATGTTAAATAGTGTTCAATGATTTAGAAAGATTTGATCTGAAAAGTGTTTTCGCTACTATTATCTTGATTTCCAGTATAAATATGATTTTGAACATTCGGTGAATTTGATTTGAAACTAATTGCTTAGTGAAGCATTAATAAAATGATTATTTAAAATTAAGAAATGATTTAAACCTCGTGTATAGAGGTTGTGGAAAGATGATGATGACCGTTACACGCCCAACGCCTCGGCAGACCACGCGCCGAGCTTGGAGCTACGCGACGCCCGACGACAGGGCCTTAGATTTACAGATATGATGTCTAGTCGAGGGTCGGGGTGTGACAATCACAAAGTCCAGGGTAAAGTGCTCCCATTTCCACTTAGGAATAGCCAAGGGGTGTAGTAAACCACCAGGTCTCTGGTGCTCACCCTTAACCTGCTAACACGTGTTACATCTTTGCACAAAGGTCGCAATATCTCGCTTCATCCTCGACCACCAATAAGTACGTCGAGCATCATGATACATCGTATTGGTTATTGGATGAACAGTATACCTCGATTGGTGCAGCTCTGCTAGCATTCCCTGTCTCAGGCGAGGGTCATCTAGTACCCACCATTGTCCCCTGAAGCTCAGTGCACCATCATTGTCAATCGACCACTCCACATGAGAAGTGTCTTCTGCCCACTCCTCGTACATTACATAATCAACGTCATGAGGCTGCACCTCTCTGATCTCAGCAAACAACACTAGTTGGGCTTTCATCTATGCACTAACTCTAGTCTCAGTCGAAGTCTTGTGGATACTCATCACTGTCACATAATCAATCATCCTCCACTCTTGAGACATATGTCTAGCCACACAAGCAGTCTTGACTCGTACTCTACTCAATGCATCAACCACTTCATTGGCTTTCCTAGGATAGTACTCACTGGTAAAGTCATAATCCTTAAGTAGCTCCATCCATCTCCTCTGCCTTATGTTTAAATCTCTCTGAGAGAACAAATACTTGAGGCTCTTATGATCAGAATAAAGTGCAAAAGCTCATCATACAGATAGTTTTCCCAAATCTTGAGCGCAAACATCACTGCTGCCAACTCTAAATCATGGACAAGGTAACTTCTCTCATACACCTTCAACTGTGGCGAGGCATAAGAAATTACTTGGTCTCCCTACATCAACACACACCCAAGGCCTGCCCCACATACATCTATATAGATCACCAACTCATGGTCTGGTTCAGGTAGCACAAGTACTGGCACATATGTCAAATGATGCTTCAACTCAAGAAAGACCTCCTCATACTTATCTGTCCATACGAACGACATGTCCTTCTAGGTAAGTTTCATCATTGGTGCATCAATCCTCAAGAAATTCTACACAAATCTATGATAATAGCCTGGTAAACCCAAAAAACTAATGATTTTCGTCACTGTTGTAGGTCTCGGCCAACTAATAATATTCTCGACCTTAGTCAAATCAATGGAAATACCATCAACTCCTACCATATGACCTAAAAATTGAACCTCTGTCAACCAAAACTCGCACTTGCTAAACATAGCATACAAGTGGTGACCTCTAAAAGTTTGCAGTGCGATCCTCAAATGTTCAGCGCGTTCCTCCCTAGTCTTGGAGTAAATAAGGATATTATCAATAAAGATAGTAACAAATAAGTCGAGATAGGGATGAAACACTCTCTACATCAAGTCCATAAACATCATAGGGTCATTTGTCATGCCAAACAACATAACTAGGTACTCATAGTGCCCATAACGAGTCTAAAAGGTTGTCTTCTATACATCCTCTTCCCTGACCCTCAACTGATGGTACCCAGATCTTAGATCTATCTTTAAAAGCACAATAACACCCCTAACTTGGTCAAACAAGTCATCAATGCACGGAAGAGGGTACTTGTTCTTTACTGTCACCTTGTTCAACTGTTAATAGTCGATACATAAATGGAGGTTCTCATCCTTCTTCCTTACAAACAACATTGGAGCACCCTAAGGTGACAAACTAGGGGTAATGAAACCCTTACTCATCCTTCTAGTTGGACCTTCAATTCGTGCAATTACTTAGGCGTCATTCGATAAGGAGAGATCAAAATGGGTTGCGTCCCTAGAATAACCTCAATAATGAAATCGATTTCCTACTTAGGAAGCAATCCAATAAATCTTCAGGAAACACATCAGGAAAATCTCTAGCAATAAGAATCTCATCCATATTCCCCCGTGAAGGTCCCTCATCTATTGTAGTCAGACCAGCTAGAGTATCGATCTCATTCTGAGTTGCCATGTTACCTCGGGTTCTCGATCTATTAGACACACTACCTTGAAAAATAATAACAGGTTGCCCTAGTATCTAAAATACCACCCTCTTGACGAAATAGTCGACATGCACATGGTAAGCGCCTAGCTAATCCATCTTGAGTATGGCATCAAACTCTAGAACTTTAACACCCGAAGGTCAACAATGGTCTCAAAGTCACCTAACCTCAACACGCAACCCTCACAAATCAAATTAAGGTAAATGCGTTCCCCAGCTGCAGTACTCAACATAAGCTAGGTGGGTGCCCTAAGGGGTATAAGTTGCAATCTATCTACGACATGTCCAAAGATGAATGATAAAGTAGAGCCAGCATCAACTAACACATATAAGGTATAATTTAAAATAGAAATGGTACCTTCTACCAGAGTCGTGGTAACCTCCGGATTAGGCTGTGTAATGGCCTCTGCTCTCCCTCGAGTGACAGTAGTGGTGAGTGTACTAAAAGCTGGAACAAACATAGGGCAGTCATATTGTTTGTGGCCTGGTTGACCACACTGATAACATATAATTTGATTTCCCTACTTAGCTTGATATGTCTAGCCCGAGCCATAACCTCTATGTCCTGAATCTCAGCCTTTGCCTCGACCTTTACCTCAGGCCCCATACTAGGTTAGTGTTTGTCCCACTGGCTGATATGTCTGAACTTGGGTGGCGGTGATCAGGATTATAGGAGATGGCTAACTTTACTCTCCTTTGGACTGTCCCCCCGAATACTTCTTCTTCCTCAAATATCTACCTATTCAAGGTCCTCCTCGATAACTACCTTGAGTTAATGACTAGGGTTGTAATTCCGGCTATGTCTGCATGGTAGCACCCTATACTATCTGGACCATCGAATGCTCATCTTTACCATCTGTTTCAAACTGTAGCGCCTGTCTTTGAATGGTTTCAAGGGTGGCCTCACCAACAGTAGATGTCACCTGCCTGATACTAGCCCTCATCCCTTGATTTATGAATCCTACTCTCTCCCTCAGGTTACCCACTAACTCGAGCACATAAGCTTCCAGTCTAAGAAATTTATTGGTATACTCCCTTTTCGACATGTCCTCCTGTCGTAGGTCAAAAACTCCACCTTCTTACGCTCCCTCGCTATCTCAGGAACAAAGGCACTCAAAAATAATTCTCGAAAAAGGGCTCATAAAGTAATCTTTCCCTTTATCGTCTAGGTGGCCTTCCACCAGATGGCGGGTTCATCTTCAAGCATGTGTGCAGCAAAGAGTACCTAGTTCTCCTTTGAAAACTTCAACGTCTTAGCATTCTTCTCAATATTAAGAAGCCAGTTCTCTACCACGTCCAAACTTAGACCCCCATGGAACTCCTTAGGTCTCAAATCCAAAAACCTCCTCAGGAGGCGATTATGAGTAGCCTCATCTCCTTGTCTCACTGGGGCTACCTCTCTGCGGTCTACAGCCCTCTCAGGTACAACTAGTACAAGGGTTGCTAATGGTTCAACCCTCTGTTTCTCAACCTCAATCCTATCCAGTCTCTCTCTCAATAAGGCTATCTGAGCCTAAGTAGCCTCAATAAGTAGATGCCCTGACCATAGTCTCCAGCCTCTATATAGGGTCTTGCTTAGGTTGAATTAAAGGTGGTGGTGGCGGCACCAACTTTGGGATCCTACATGGTCTCCCATGTCGAAGAGGCATTGTGGTTTGCATAAAACATTAATCTTTCGTCATTTCCAAGGTTAAGCATACCACAACTTTAAATGCTTGTAACAAAGATAACTACATGTTACGGTGACTACCTCCAAGTGATAGTCTAATCCACAAGATTTAGATTCTAAATCTTTAAACTCACAAACTCCTAATAACAATCAAATTCTCCTCATGATATGACAACTCTCACTCGGTTCCTCTTCCTGCCAATCAAAAGTTAGATTGTTTTTGTACATAATTCTGCTATGCTACTCTAAATCATTCTTGGGTTTTCCTAACTTCGGTGATTACTTTGAGGTTCCCTAGGTTAACAACAATTGTTATTCCTTAATTGAAAAACCTTGGCTCTAAATATAAACATTGTTGGGACCCTTTCCCTATGGTAAAGGGCGAGCCGACTAGCATAGTGCCCTGAAAAACTCACTCGCAAGTTGAGCTTGCCAAAACACTGTTAAGCCCCCTTTTTATCCATACACAATATCATCAGAGTAATCACAAGGATACAGAAGTAGCTAAACAGTACATTATAGTAGAAATTTTCTTTTAAAGTCAAACAAAAAGTATTTATATACAGTCTTTTCTGTGTAGCAGTAACAAAAATGTAATAGGCAAAATATCTACAATTAATGTTTTTCTCGCTTCCTATATATCATACTAACTGTCAAAACAGTAAAACACATGAAGAAACCTACCAAAATAAAAGAAATGTGCACTACGCGATAACCACTTTCTTCTGTTTGAACGCAGAAGAAGAACCTGAAATGTTAGAATAGTGAGCCAATTTTGTTCATAGGGGCTCAATGAGTAATGTAGTTTAATCTCTAACTTAGAACATGGATTCTATAAAATAATTCCATTTATGCATGCACAATAATAATAATGCAAATGAATGCAACAGTTAACAAATGCCAAATCTACAATACAGTCATGTACCTTCCATTTTGAAAATGGTTTTAATGTTGAAAACACATGCAGAAGCTCTCAATAGCCTACCAAGCAATAATAAATCCACTCGAGCACACGTACTCGATAGTTAGACGTATTCTCATATCATATCATAGAAATATGTCAGCTCATACGTCATGTATGGCGGCTTTAGATCCTCAATAGGGGAGCTAATTGATAGACCTCCACAGAACATACCCCTAGGTATGATGACTTTTGGTTCTCAATGTTTTATCACATCCAATACCATAATCGGCACCCAAATTTTGAGATTTTGTGCACATTTTTCACTTAAAAACATATTTAAAGATTGCAAACGTATTTTAATATGTAATAACATTTCATTCATGAACAAAATAACAAGTTTAAGTGATAAATTAGAAACACTACTCACAAGGATGTTCAGCTCTCAGTACTCCTCTAGTAACTTGTCGCATCCCACTAGCGTTTAATCCTGCGTAATCAATATGGTTTTTTTAATATCTACATGAGACTTGGCTCAAATCTAACTTTATGGTCCTTGGTCAATCAAAGGATTGACTCAGTCAATTTTGGTCAATGTTGTCAATTCTAGCCAAGCCTAACACTCATTGACTTGTATGATCGACAGGGTCAACATGATCAACAAGGTCAACTTGTGCTAGTAAGAACTTAATATTGATCCAAAATACCAAAAATCTCTTCTGTCGACATATGTCCCATTTTTGGTACATAATAACAAGTTATTTTTAAAAATTTGGCATTTGATACAATAAATAAAAAAATTTTAATTATTTCCTACGTTACACATTTTTCTCCGATAAGTATTTTATAATGTTATACAACATTATGTGACATTTTTTCTATTATTTAGCATTATATTACCCTATATACATTTTTTCTATGATTATTAATTAATTCTCAAATCGCATAAATGCGAATTTAATATATCGATTGACCTTCAAAAATTCTAATTTTAGTGTCATTGAGTTTAGAATTTTATTTTAGACATTTTAGTACCTGTCAACCAAAATTTGAGTACCAATGGATATATTTCCTATGTGTCAACATTTAATGATCATATAAATTCTTAGGGTCCACACTGATACAAATATATTTATATTATACTCGTTAGTCTGAACACAATGATATATTTATATTGTATAAGTTTACTACTAGTGAAAAAACACCCAAGTTTTGGGCCACACAATTGACTGACACCTTTATTAAAAATTACATTAGAGCAATTGCAGTTCATAACTTTTATAATAATTCTGAATTGAAAAGAGGTAAAAATAATTTATCTAAAATGTCAGATCCTCGGGAATGAACGTCGTTTCTTTTCTTCTTTTCTTTCCTTTATCTTCTCATTTTCTTGTTCATTTTCTTTCTTTCTTTTTCTCCTTTCTCTCTTGAATTTTGGTTCCTTTCACGGACGAGTGAATGAGGGCAAGAATGAGGGAGTGGTGAATGAAAATGAGAGAGAGCATCACATTTATGTAGGCATTCAATATGGTGGGTCCATACTATTTAATGCCAAGATAAACTTTGAATCTTCTCTTATCTTCCACCTGACCAAATCTTATCTCTTGTGTGTGTGTGTGTATATATATATTTATTTATCATCATATATGTCTTTTTATTTTATACCTATATATGTACCTATACATATATACACACACATATATGGATATATATGTATGTATGCAAGTATTTATTTATTGCATAAATACATTTGTTTCATTTTTTTTCCTAGCTCCCACTAAATGATTATTATCATTACTTATTTTATTTTATTTTTTATTTAATACACTTATTAATCAATACAATTGTCATAAAATTTACGTATTTTCATTTAATGCACACATTAATTTATATAATTTTCGTCAAATTATATTTTTATTTATAATTCATTAATTGATACATGAAATTATAGATCAAATCTGTCCAAAAACATGGATTATTACATTAAGAGAGGGATCATGGTAGATTTATATGGTTCTCATGCATGCCACTTATCTCCTCGCTCTTTTGCTCACCTTCTTAACCCTATTGAGGTATTTTAAGTTCTTCAAGCACTAGCATTAGCATTTTTTGATCTTGTGTATTGCTCAACCTATAGCAAATCCTTATAAATCAGAAAACCCAACAATGCACCTACTGGAGCAATAAACCAAACTTATCTCTAGTGTCATATGTTTTTTTTTTTTTTCTTGGGCTTCTACATGGCTTTTTGAGTTCAATGGTTTTTATTATATTATTTAAATCCTATTATTTAAAAGGTTTTATATTCAAATTCTTATTATTGATATGTGCATGTTCTTTCACGAAGGAGAGGTTAAATATAATAATTAATTTGATGTACATATTGTTTAGCCCAACTTATCAACTATTGCTTTCAAGGGTATCACTCATAATGACCTCGTGAAAATAGGAAATAATTGATACAATCACTCAACTTAGTATTGTTTGTAAGAAACCATTTCTCATATCCTTTATTACTTTGATCATTTGGCTACAGTTTGTAGTGTACGTGTTAATAAACCGAATTATACTAAACTTAGAGGTAATATTTATAACTTGTAAAATTTTGGTTATGAATGCTGGATTTTTTTTTTTTTAACAATCGCTCTTTCGAATAAGTCCTGTCAACCTCAATATGATTAATTATATAAAATATTCTTAAGGGAGGATATATATGCTTAATTTTAGATAACTAATTGAATTTTAAATTAATAAAAGGAATTAATCATCTAGAACAAACCAAATCGACTAAGCATTGTTTTGTTTTAAATTTTGAAAGATAAAACTAAATAAGATATGATTTGATTCAATGATTTTTTTTTCTCTTTTGTTTTGTGAAAATTGAACTGAATCAATTCACGCACATTTAGTAAAACTCATTTCGTAAAACTACTGTTTATATTTTGGTATACAGGAGACTTTATTTAGGAAAGTTTGTTAATGTCTCCTTTTTTTTTACAGAAAAACTTTTATGCACGTTAGATATGTGATGACATTTTAATAGCGTTGGATACAACGTTACTCCTACATTATCAATTTTTGAAGATAACATTTTTAAATATATTGTGGTGATTGTGCATGTCAATTTAGATAGAAGACAGATTCATTTAAGTGATACGCTATACAAATGGAAAAATAAAATCCAACATCCAAGATGTATCGTATGATCGTATCCCAGTTTGCATTAAAAGAGTCTTCTTTAGTGTTGGATTTAAAGAGTTCGAAGAAATCATTTAAGATGTACTACAGATATCCCATGAAGCAAGAATCAGCATGACATATAAATATCTTTGCCTTTTGGGGTTAAAACTATAAACTTTACAAGTTTTTCAATTACAAATGATGAAAGCTTAAGACATATATTTGCTTTGTTGCAAGAGATCTTACCACCTAATAATATGGAGATTTATGTTGATGTTATCGGTGGGCTTCAATCTGAGCGTTGTTGTAACATCTCAAAAAATTCATATGAAATTTGAATTTTTACTTAGAAAATTATACAGAATTGACGAATGAGAATTTTGACAAGTCATAGTTTACTAAAATGAGGAATAAAAATTAATTTAGTGGATTTTGGGAAGAAATATACGAATATAATGTATACTATGGGATATCATAGCCAAAAATACAAGGATATGTGCAATTTTTGATGAAAACAGGATTAGAAAGTCAATCGGGATTGAGATTTGGCAAAAATCTGAAAAGAAAGCAAGAAATTCGGCTGAAAAATCAAAAAATAAACTTAAAATACATCCTACGGTCCAAAAACGATATGCCAAAAATCCAACGAATGGGATTAAAACCAAAACGAACGCTTGGGTGCACTGGATCATCAAAATCCAACAGCCAGAGATCCACATATGAAACTCGAGGATGATCGTGTGGCTAGAAGTGAATTCGTTGATCACGAAATCAGATCTACACACCGTGATCGAGGATCATCCGATGGTTGAGATCGAAGCCACGTAATCAATCACGAAATCATGCTGCGCTCGAGGATCATTGGACGATTCAGATCAAACCGCATTGATTAGATCACGAACAGTACTGCGCTTGAGGATCATCCGAAGGTCCAGATCAAAGTCGTTTCGGAATGATCGCGATCGTTAATGCGCTCGAGGAAAATCTAACGGTCCAAATTCGAAGACACTGATTTTTGTTGATTGATCCGAGATCAATCCAACGGCCTAGATAAAATTCAAAATTTAAAATACAAAAATTACTGAAAAGATAAAGAAAAATACAAAAAAAACTTTGAAAATTCTGAAAAATGGTTTCTAAATTTTGAACAATATTTCTAAAATTCGAAAAAATCCAAAAATTACTTATTTTACTCCAAAAATTAGAAAGTACGAAATTAGGGAGAATTAGGGTGTTTTATTCAAAGAAGAACACAACACTTTCTAATTTTCTCCCTTTGAAAACCTATATAAACCCCTCTAGGCTCTCAATTTCATTCATTCCAAAAAATAAGAGTTGAATTCTCCTCTTGTTTTCTCTAAGCCTTCTTCTTGGCACCTTTTCTCATTTTATCTTTCCTTCTTGTGTGTGAGAAGCTCTCAAATTGGGAAATTAAATTGGGCGATCTTCACTGGCATTAGTACGTGGGGGAATTGCTGCCGAAATTCTGGAAGAAAGCGTCACAAGGTGGAAGTGATTTCTAGAACATCCTTCTATTCTTATTTAAATTCATGGCATGCTCATTGTTTGCGTGTTTTTCACTGAATTCAAAGATTTTTAATTTCAGTTCTATAATTTTAAATGTTTATTTTAGTATTTCAGTTTTGACTCATGTTTGAGAAATCATATCATCCATGCCATGGTAGTATCATGCTTAGACATTTAAATTAAAGTATGATGCATGTTTTATGAGTATATCATGAATTAACTGTGTATATTCTGAATTTTAGTTTGATTTCATATTCTAAAGTTTATTTTATGAGATCATGATATAAGAATTAATCTAAGACGATAGAGATAATAACCACGTACCATCATAGTGGTCAAGGCGAAACTATAGATGTTCTTTTCATATGAGTTAAGCCATATGGTTTTTAGACTTAAGTACTTGAGGGTTGTGTACCACTGGTAGGTCACCATGTCTAACGGGTTGATGCCGAGTGGGCCCTATATACTTAGTTAAGAACATCAAGGGATTAAAGGCCCTTTTGGTCTAAGACTTGACTTAAACAAATTGTTGTTTGAAACGCCTAATGATTGCAAGTGTTTGAATTATGATTGTGTTATGAGTTTGAATATGAAAAATGGTTGTTCGAAAAGGATCCACTGGGCTATGAGCTCATTCTTCCTTTCTTATTTTTCAAGAACATGAAACCATGGAGCTGTTGAATATAGATAGTTTCTTAGAAAGTTTTCCAGTATTATATTTTTAGAATTTTTAGGGCATGTTGCCCAAAGTTTTTTATGTTTTTCTACTGAAAAATATTTTAAAGTCTTCTGTTGTAACAACTGGTTATTTTTTTAAAGAGTTTAGTACTCTCAATTTTTCTATTATGAATAAAATAGTTTGAATTTCTTTCTCTTTTAAATTTCCTTGATTTTATTGAAAATTTTGTATTCTTGAATCTTATACAAAGGCACTAGATATTGAAAAGAAAAGAACAAGTGTGTATCGCTTGTAATGTAACACCGGCCCTACCTGCCGTTTTGTTAAGTTGACTGTTAAGAAAACGGTGACAATGTACACTGCTTAAAAGATACAAGAGTTGGGGTGTTACAGCGGTGGTATAAGAGCCTAGGCATTAGTTGTTGGGCCAAGAATAGAAAGTTACTCTGATACCAAAGGTGGTATCATAGCTCAGTTAGTAGATGAACTGGGCAAGAATTAGAAAGTTACTATAATACCAGAGGTGGCATCAGAGCCTAGGCATTAGTTGTTGGGCCAAGAATAGAAAGTCTCCTCTGATACCAAGTGTGGTATCAGAGCTCGGTTATTAGAAACACCGGACTAGAATGAGAAACTCAAACTTAGGGTTTCACCTTGAATTGAATTGAATTTAGAATGCCCTACCTTCTATTTTTTAAATTGATGAATGTTTTAGAAAGTGTTTTCAAAAAGGAAATATATGTTTTGAAAATGTTTTTGTTTGGGTACAAAGACTACAAGTTGAGTTGATAGTGGGTAAACCTTATCTCGAGTAAAGTTAAACATTAAAAGGGAGGTGGGTTATCCTGCCCTAGAAAGCGCAATTGCTAAGCAGACTTTGGTCTCACCGCCCGATCTAAAGGTTGTCCCACCAACTTATATGAGTAGTTAGAGTTGAAGAACACACTTATTTTCGATAAAAGAAAATTAGAAGGTGGAAAATTAGGGCATGAAAATTGAATAGAAGTCGAAAAAGATGCCAAAGGTGGTATCTTGACTAGACAGAGGTTGTAAGTCAACCAGAACCGAACCCTAGGTCTAGAGAAAAGACCTTAGTTAGAAACGGGTGTAGCCATGGGTGGCACAGTGGATCAAAAGCATAAAACTCTAGGACATAGGCTAGAGACTAAAAATTGTGTGAAAACAAAAAATTGTTTGATCAAGACACGAGACCGGGAAGCTTTTATAATTTTTGGTTTCTATGTAGTATGTGATGCATAAGAATTTGGCGTTATGGAAGAAGCCTGGACTCGAAGAATGATGGACCATGTGTGGTGAATGATCGGTAACTCTAGCAGAACGGGTTTCTCTATGCTCGCTGGTATGGGACGATTGAGTATAGTGGGCTCGGAAACCTTAGTTATCGAGCAATTTGCGAAATAGTTTGGGTGCGGCTTTGTTCTGAGTGAAAGCCTAAGTGGAAGGGGTAGAGTGGTATGAGACACTTAAACTTGAAAGCTAATATGGAAGCTTGGAACCTTGCTGTGCTAGCATGATTGTTTGATTGTGTGAAATGCATGTTGTAATGTTTATTTGCTTTGAGACCAAATCCTATACCCATGCATGAAAAGAAGATAGAAGAAAGACTTTTAAGCCATTGAACAAATCGAGAACCTAGAAACTAAATATAGACCAATGATAGCACAAATATTTGACACATACTGACACTTTGCTCAATTTTACAAGAAAATGGCTTGAGCTAGAAGGTACGTAACTCGATCCACCACCTCTGAGGAGACTAAACAACAAGAGCAGGAATTGCCTGATGGGATGGAAGCACGGATGGAGGCATGAATGGAGGCATGAATAGAAGCCAAGATGAGTGAAATGTTCCAGAGGGTACTAGACCAACTAAGAAGGACACTTCCACAGATAATCCCTCAGATGGCTCCGCAGCTTCAAGCACCTGAGCTTATTCCAGTCCAAGTCCCAACACCAGTACCTCAGGAACATCAAAGGAATCCAGAGGACCTGGAAGATGAAAGACAGAAGAAGATGCTGCTAGATTTGCAAAAACTTCACCCTCCCTCATTTGATGGAACTACTAACTGCATTTCTGCCGATTACTGGTAACAGGAGATGGAAGAGTTACTAAATGTGTTGAAGGTGATGGGTTCACGACGAGTAGCACTAGCCACACACCATTTCAAAGGACCAGCATGGGATGGTGGAGGATGATGCAGATGGATCCCAATACTACGTTGCGACCATGACTTGGGAAGAGTTCAAAGAAAAATTTTATGACAAATTATTTTCGGAGGCAACTCTCAAAAAGTTGCAAGAAGACTTCATGAGACTCAATTAGAGGGATCTCACAGTAACTGAATACGAGAAGAAGTTTACTGAGATGGCCAAATTCTTTCAAGAACTGATCCGGGAAGAAAGAATGAATGCCAACAGATTTGCACAGAGTCTCAAGATTGAGATCCAGAAGGTCATCATGACATTGGGCCTCTAAACCTACAAGGAAATTGTTGAATGGACCCTAATTTTGGAACAAGAGCTCAACCTAAAACAAAGGTTGAGAGGAAAGAATAAGCAGAACAAAAATAGAAAGGACCAACAAGGGACCCAGAAGAAAAGCAAAAGTGGTAAGACTCCATAGAAATAGGGGCAGAACAAGGACGAGTTAAGAGAAAAAGCTAAGAGGCTGGGATTGTGTTATGTGTGCAAGCAGAAGGGTCATTTGGCTAAAAATTGCCCAACTGAATCAGCTCAGGCTTCCCAACAGCAACAACTGAATACTCAGGGGGGAAGTCAGAATGGGCGACCTCAAGCCAGACAAAATCAGAATGCCAATCAAGGGTAGAACTAGGGCCGTGATCAGAACCAAGCAAGAATGTTCGCGGTTGAGACCCAGGAAGACCAGGCCCCTGTAGTAGAAGGTACATTCTTATTGTTTAATGTTGCTGTGAGACTGTTATTTGACTCGGGTGCCTCAAAATCTTTTATCTCTGAAAAACTAGCTGATAGGTTACAACTTGTGATAAAAACAATGTCTGTGACTTTGAATGTGTCCACGCCAATAGGGACCATTGTGACTTTAAAAAAGATGTGCAGTTGTGACCTTAGGTTTGGGGATAAACTTTTAACACTCGACCTAAATACCCTACCTTTCTATGGCTATGATGTAATCTTGGGGATGGATTGGTTAGATCAGTACCAGGCCCAGATAGATTATCCTAAGAGATGAGTAACCATAACATTACCTTCTGGGGAGATCTTTAAAATCAATGGGGATATGTAGAGACTACCAAGGAGTCCAAACCTAGCCTTGCTAAATTGCTTGAAGCAAACGGATGAGTTCGATGAACTCTCTGAAGAAGAACCTACTGACTTGAAGAATATTCATGACCTAGCTGTAGTAAGTGAGTGCGAGGATGTGTTCCCAAATGACTTACCTAGACTACCATCAGCTAGAGAGTTAGAGTTCAAGATTGAACTTCATCTTAGAGCCAACCCTACAACCATACCTCCTTATAGAATGGCGCCAGTAGAACTAATTGAGCTAAAAACTTAACTAGACGAGCTTAGGGAGAAAGGTTTCATTAGGCCTAATGAATCGCCCTGGGGAGCCCCAATACTATTCGTGAAAAAGAACGATGGTTCCTTGTGACTATGTGTCAACTACCGGACGTTGAATCAAGCTACAGTAAAGAATAAATATCCTTTACCAAGGATTGATGACTTATTTGATCAATTACGAGGAGCCACTCATTTCTCTAAAATTGATCTTAGGTCAGGATACCATCAGCTAAGGATTCGAGAGTCTAACATCCACAAGATAGCCTTTAGAATAAGATATAGACACTTCGAGTTCACCGTGATGCCCTTTGGTTTGACCAATGCCCCGACAACCTTCATAGATTTGATGAACGGAGTGTTCAGACAGTACTTGACCAGTTTATAGTGGTATTTGTGGATGATATACTAATCTACTCTAAGTCAGAAGTTAAACACCTAGAACACTTGAGGATCGTGCTAGAAACCCTTAGAAGAAACCAGCTATATGCTAAATTTAGTAAGTGCGAGTTCTGGATGGAAACTGTCAAGTTCCTAGGCCACGTTGTGTCAGCAAAAAACATTTTTGTAGATCTAGAAAAAGTGGAAGCTGTCATGAACTGGAAGCAACCCAAAACAGTAACAGAAATTAGAAGTTTTTTGGGCTTGGTAGGCTACTACAGAAGGTTCATTAAGGACTTTTCCAAGTTGGCAGAACCTATGACTAAGTTGACTAGAAAAGGAGTTAAGTTCTAGTGGAATGAGAAATGTGAATAGTCATTCCAAGAACTGAAGACAAGATTGACTACGACTCCTGTTCTAGTCACCCCAACTCTTGGTGTTACTTATATACTCTATATTGATGCTTCGCTGAGTGGGCTTGGAGCAGTGTTGATGTAGGAAAGACAAGTAGTCACTTACACTTCGAGCCAACTAAAGGTTCATGAGAGAAATTACCCTACTCACAACCTAGAGCTAGCGTCCATTGTGTTTGCTCTGAAGATTTGGAGACACTACCTTTATGGTGAGAAATTTGAGTTGTTTTCAGAACACAAGAGTTTAAAGTATATTTACACCCAGAAGGAGTTGAACCTCAGGCAATGGAGATGGATGGAGTTCTTAAAAGACTATGATTTTCAACACACTACCATTCGGGGAAGGCCAATGTAGTGGCTGATGCTTTGAGTAGGAAGCTCAACAAACAAGAGCAAAAAAAAGGCCAGATGTACCAGTTGATTGAAGATTTTAGGTTGGGTGTAAACCTCAACGAAAAAGAAGCCTATCTTTATAATATGTCTTGCCAACTAGACCTATTACATCAGATCAGGGATGAACAGAAGCAAGATAAGTGGCTTGCTCAACTAATTGAAGGAGTCACGCAAGGAAAGCATACTAACTTCAAGATGGATGTTGAAAACATCCTAAGGTTCGGGGAAAGGATATGTGTACCTCAGTAGGGACAGAGCAAGCAGGTTATACTTGATGAAGCTTATTAGACTAAGTATACCATGCACCCTAGTGGGGATAAGATGTACTAGAACCTCAGGAAAGCCTACTAGTGGAGAAGAATGAAAAAAGACATAGCTAAATACATCTCTAAGTGCTTAACATGCCAACAAGTGAAAGCAGAACATCAGAAACCCTCTTGAATGTTACAACCACTCCCAATCTCTGAATGGAAGTGGGATAACATTCCCATGGACTTCGTCAGTGGTTTACCCAATAACCAAAAAGGAGAAGACATTATTTGGGTGATAGTGGATCATCTCACCAAAGTGGCTCACTTCTTGCCAATCAGATCTACAGACCAAGTCAGCAGGCTGGGAGAAATCTATGTGAAAGAAATCGTCAGACTTCATGGTGTACCGAAGACTATCGTGTCTGACAGAGACTCTCACTTCACTTCATAGTTCTGGCAGAGTCTATAGAAGGAGATGGGTACTAAGCTCACCATGAGTACAACCTTTCACCCTCAGACGGATAGTCAGTCTAAGAGAGTTATCCAAATTTTGGAAGATATGTTGAGGTCTTGCGTTTTAGACTTCAAGGGAAACTGGAGCAAGTACTTACACTTGGTGAAGTTTGCCTATAACAATAGTTATCAGGCAAGCATAAAAATGGCTCCACTCGAAGCTCTCTATGGAAGACCCTGCGGATCACCTACCTGTTGGGCTAAACTTGAAGATCAAGTATTAACGAGGCCAGATGTGGTGAAAGAAACGAGCAACCAAGTCAAGTTAATACAAAAGAGACTGACTACTGCGCAGAGTCGTCAAAAGAGCTACGTAGACAAAAGGAGAAGACCATTAGAATTTCAAGTTGGGGACGAAGTATTTATGAGGATCAGTCCTCAAAAGGGTATCAAAAGGTTCAGATTCAAAGGGAAGTTATTTCCAAGGTTTGTCAGACCCTTTGAAATACTTAGAAGAATCGAGGAATGTGCTTATGAGTTGGACCTACCAAACTGAATGACTTTAGCACATAACGTATTCCATGTATCCATGTTGAGGAAATACGAACCTGACCCCTCTCACATCATTCACTGGGAGGAAGTGAATATTCAAGGTGAAGTTACCTACGAGGAAACAGCGTTCAGAATCCTTGACCACAAGGTACAAAATCTAATAACAAAGGATATCCTATTAGTAAAGGTGTTGTGGAAACATCACAAGGTCGAAGAAGCCACGTGGGAACTTGAAAGCGAGATGAAGACCAAGTACTCGCATCTATTCATGAAGAATACCTAAATATGTACAAATTTCGAGAACGAAATTTTTTCTGAAGGTAGGTTGTAACATCTCAAAAAATTCATATGAAATTTGAATTTTTACTTAAAAAATTATACAGAATTAACGAATGAGAATTTTGGCAAGTCATAGTTTACCCAAATGACGAATAAAAATCAATTTAGTGGATTTTTGGAAGAAAATATATAAATATAATGTATATTATGGGATATCATAGCCAAAAATACAAGGATATGTGCAATTTTTAATGAAAACAGGATTAGAAAGTCAATCGGGATCGAGATTTGGAAAAAATCCAAAAAGAAAGCAAGAAATTCGGTTGAAAAATCAAAAAATAAATTTAAAATACATCCTACGGTCCAAAAACAATATGCCAAAATCCAACGAATGGGATTAAAACCAAAACGAACGCCCGGGTGCACTAGACCATCAAAATCCAATGGCCAAAGATCCACGTATGAAACTCAAGGGTGATCGTGCGGCCAGAAGAGAATTCGTTAATCGCGAAATCAGATCCGCACACCGTGATCGAGGATCATCTGATAGTCGAGATCAAAGCCACATAGTCGATCGCGAAATTGTGCTGCGCTCAAGGATCATCGGACGGTTCAGATCAAAGTCGCGTTGATTAGATCGCGAACAGTGCTGCACACGAGGATCATCCGAAAGTTTAGATCAAAGCCGTTTCGGAATGATCACGATCATTGATGCGCTCGAGGAAAATCCAACGGTCCAGATTCGAAGACTCTGATTTCTGTTGATTGATCTGAGATCAATCCAACGGCCCAGATAAAATTTGAAATTTAAAATACAAAAATTATCGAAAAATAACAAAAAATATGAAAAAATCCAAAAATTCTGAAAAATGGTTTCTAAATTCCAAAAAATATTTCTAAAATTCGAAAAAAATCTGAAAATACTCATTTTGCTCCAAAAATTAGAAAGTACAAAATTAGGGAGAATTATGGTGTTTTTTTCAAAGAAGAACATAAAACTTTCTAATTTTCTCCCTTTGGAAACCTATATAAACCCCCCTAGGCTCTCAATTTCATTCATTCCAAAAAATAAGTGTTGAAATCTCCTCTTGTTTTCTCTTAGCCTTCATTTTGTCACCTCTTCCCATCTTATCTTCCTTTCTTGTGTGTGAGAAGCTCTCGAATTGGGGAATTAAATTGGGCAATCTTCATTGGCATTAGTATGTGGGGAGAATTTCTATTGAAATTCTGGAAGAAAGCGTCATAAGGTGGAAGTGATTTTTGGAACACCCTTTTATTTTTATTTAAATTCATTGCATGCTCATTGTTTGTGTGGTTTTCACCGAATTCAAAGATTTTCAATTTTAGTTCTAGAATTTTAAATGTTTATTTCAGTATTTCAGTTTTGATTCATGTTTGAGAAATCATATCATCCATGCCATGGTAGTATCATGCTTAGGCTTTTAAATTAAAGTATGATGCATGTTTTATGAGTATATCATGAATTGACTGTGTATATTCTGAATTTTAGTTTGATTTCATATTCTGAAGTTTATTTTATGAGATTATGATATGAGAATTAATCTAAGAAGATGGATATAATAACCACATACCATCATAGTGGTCAAGGCGACACTATGGACATTCTTTTCATATGAGTTAGGTCATATGGTTTTTAGACGTAAGTACTTGAGGGTCATGTACCACTAGCGGGTCACCATATGTAACGGGTTGATGCCGAGTGGGCCTTATTTACTTAATTAAGAACATCAAGGGATTAGAGGCCCTTTTGGTTTGAGACTCAACTTAAGCAAATTGTTGTTTGAAACGCCTAATGATTACAAGTGTTTGAATTATGATTGTGTTGTGAGTTTGAATATGAAAGATGGTTGTTCGAAAAGGATCCACTGGGGCTATGTGCTCACTTCTCTCTTTCTTATTTTTCAGGAGCATGAAATTTATAGAGCAATTGAATATAGATAGTTTCTTAGAAAGTTTCTCCAGTATTATATTTTTAGAATTTTAGGGCATGTTGCCCAAAGTTGTTATATTTTTCTACTGAAAAGTATATTGAAGACTTCCGTTGTAGCAATTAGTTCTTTTTGAAGAAGTTTAGCACTTTCAATTTTTCTATTATGAATAAAATAGTTCGAATTTCTGTATCTCTTTTAATTTGCCTTGATTTAATTGAAAATTTGGTATTCTTGAATCTTATACAAAGGCACGAGATATTGAAAAAAAAAAATAAGTGTGTGTCGCTTGTAATGTAACACTGGCCCAACCCGCCGTTTTGTTAAGTCCACTGTCAAGAGAACGGTGATAATGTATACTGCTTAAAAGATACGGGGGTTGGGGCGTTACAACCGTGCAAGTCATCAATGGATGTTGGTCCAAGTACAATCTCACCTATTGTTCCCATAACACGTTTATATGATGATGATTGTCATTTCGATGACAATGGTGATCACAATAACGATGATGATCATGATGGACAAAGTAGTGATGATTCGAAAAGTGATAGTGATTATGATGAAGTGCAAGAGAGGTCTAATCATGTTTATTTTGACGTACATTAAGGAGGATGATTGATCAAAAAGGGTCCATGTAAGACCCACCTCCCCCCACCCAAACAGTCTGACACATTCACGTCACGTGCACATCAAGTCATTATGAAGATTGTCTTGGGCCACCCAGGGAGGTGGGCGGTGTCACAGTATCTATCTTCTTTTTTCTTTCTTTCATTTTGTATCCCAATTTTGTGATACTTTGTAATAACCTGAAAACCCTGAACTTAATGAAATAAAAATTTCAATATCAATTGGATGAAATTTGGGTGAGAAATAAAATCGAGTCCATTTTAAGGGCAAATTTAGCAGGTCCAAAATCTTCATTTAGTAACCCTTAGGACTTCGAAATGATCTAAAATTTAATGAGATGACATTAATTGATCAACTAAACAACATATCTAGAAATCAACTCTATTGGCCAAAAAACAATTGGGTTTGATTTGACTAATACCCTTCAGTGGAGTCTAAATTAGGAATGTAAATAAAATGAAGATCACCATAGTCAAATGATGGTTTGGAAATGTGCATTAGTTTATTATGAACACACACACACACACACACATAATCCTTAATTCTTATTAAATAATGATATATGAATTTTTATTAAATTCATGTGGACCCATAAATACATGACCACCCCTAAACATGTGCAAACCACATGAGTAGAACACCATGATCATGTACACCTTCACCCTACCCAACCTCAATGGGACATTTCCTTATTTGAAATCATGTAGAATGATCTCATGTGCCATGCAAATGATCAAGTGTACCACACCTGTGAGGAACCATGAAGAATGATCTCATGTGCACCCACAAATGATCATATGTACCCATATTCCATATACCCCAAATCAGTCCATGTGTGTGCACACATGTGAGCAATCCTAATTAGAAGTGTCTAAGTGATCAGCTATGCTCACACACAAAGAAGAAAAAAAATCAGAAATGGGAAAGTTTCCTAAATTAAAAGATACCCTAATCTTATCACCTATGAGGGAATGACCATCATATCCTCAATTATAAAGCCGTCACTTGTGCTTATGCAACCTAATTAGAAGTTTCTAAACCCTAGATGCTCTCTAATCTTGACATCCAAGAAGATCCACATGGTGATTTGTGTGCACAAACCTAGCAACAAGTGAACCGTGTACCCTAGAGAACACATACACCATGATGCCAAAAATAAGATGTTTCCTATAATGCACGTGTGGTGCCTAAGCAAATGAATTAATTAGGAAACATGCTATGAGCACAAAATCTGCCCTAGATGGGATGTCCTAAGTGATTTAGAAGTGATTCTAAATCTGATTTGTGCTCACACACATAAAGGAAACCAAATGAGGACCACATCTTGGAAATTAGAAACCATATCTTGCAAACTTCCAAACCGTGCACACTTTGTCTTATGGAAAGTTGCTCAACCTATGAGGAAACCATAATCTAAGATGCCCAAACTGTGGTCCACCTTGCCTCTTGAAAATTTATATAAACCTCCCTTGTGCACACTTATTCTTCGTCCCAAAGCAAAGAGTTGGCACTTCCCTCTTAGCTTGTTCTAGCCTTCTTTTTGGCAACCTTTTTGTTCTTGAGTGATCTTGAAGTATTCTTGAGTGTTTAAGTGTTTGATTGAATGTTCTTGAGTTATCTTTGAAGTGCTAGAAGTATTGAAGAAATGAACCTTTGCTAAAATTTTGGGAAAAAACTTCAAACGGTGGATGAGATTTCCTACACTTCTACTTTACTAGTTTGAGTTTCTAGCTTGTTCCTGCATATTTTATTTTCAGTTTAGCATGTTTATTTTTAGATTCCCACATCTTTGATCATGATTTAGATTTTGATTATCATGTATGCATGTTTTAAGTATTCATGACACCATGTCATGCCTAGTTTTCATGCTTAAGTTTAATTTGAATTGTAAAACATGTTATGTATTATTTTCATGCTTTTTGAATGTTTTATTCTTAATTTTACTATTCTAATTTTTGGTTCATGAATATATGAGAATTAAGTTTAAGACTTTGAAGTTTATGAACCACATATTGTTATAGTAATCTAAGTGATGCTATGGATGTTCTTTACATATATTAAGTGTATATGGGGCTCATCACTATGTGTGGATGGTGTAACCCAAAATACTTGGAATGTGGACATGAGATCCTTATTTCAATGCAATATGACAAGATGAATTGTCTTTCCATCCAAGAGTGGAGTATTTTGATAAGCACATCAAGGGATTAGAACCCCTTTTAGTCTTAATGTCAACAATAACCAAAGATGTTGTTTGAATTGTCTAATTGTTTACAATGTTTGAATTTGGATATGCTTTTGATTTAAATTAGTAACTTAGTTTTTTATAAAATAATCCATTGGGCTATGTGTTCACCCCTTCTCCTCTTATTTTTTTGGGAAATTGAATCATGAAGACTACTAAGTATTTGATAGGATTTTAAATTTAGAAAGTTTATATGTAAGGGCATGTTGCCCAAGTTTTTTTATTATTTAAAGTAAGACTTCTATTAAATTTAATTTTTAATTTGAGATCTGTACTCTTTTGTTATTTGAAATTCAAGTATGTACTTCTTTATTATTTTATTAAATGAATAAAGATGAAAGATTTTCTTATATCTCCTATGTAATAATTTTATTAAATTAAGGTTAAATTGTTTGGGTTGTGTACTAATTATGAATTAATAAGACTTGAGATAATTAAAATAGAATGTGATACAAGTCGTGTACTTGTAAAAGAAACATGGCTCGGCTCGCCTTGTGGTTGATTCCAATTGAAAGTCTCGAGGGCTAGGGTGTTACAGACTCCTTGAGTAACATTGACTCATACACAGATTTCATAAAACACTAGTGAAATCAAAAGAAATTCAATATCATTCATTTGAAAATCAGTATCCAAAAGGTATCAAACCTTCATGTTTATTACAATAGAAAATAACTTTAAACATTGACAATGGGACTAAGGGCCAACATACTCGACTTAAATGTAATACCCAAAAATTTTGTATGAAATTCGATTAAATAAAGTAAATTGAGAAGTATCGATTCTTGTAAATTTAGTATAAATTTTTGGGTGCAAATTGTGTATAATTCAACATAGGAAAAAGATAACCAAAAACGAAAAATAGAAACAAAAAAATAGAAATAAAACAAAAAAATGAATTTCCATCACAATGTGGTAAAATCCTAAAAAAATGGTTGCGCAAACAAAAAAATCACCCGAACCGTTACCACGGTAACACGACACATAATCTGAAATTGCTCAAGAAAGGTTCCCAAAATGAATTGGAAAGTCCCAAAACCCTAACTTACTAATTCTTGTGCACAAGACTGAAGAATTAGCAGGTTTTCTATGCTAAGAACTCCCCAAACTTGCCAATTCTCACTCCATTGAATTCTATATAAACCCTACAACACCTCCCATTTTCTTCACCGCAACAAGAACTGAACAAGTTCCTTCTTGTTCTCTGCCTCTCTTGGCATCCCTCTTTTTCTTTAATTGTTTTAAACAACAATTGGAGTAGTAGTAATGAAGTACTATACAAATTTTGTGTAAGCAGTTGGGAAGAGTTGAAGCAGATTCAACAAAAAGATTCAAAAGGAGTTGCTAATTGAGGTGGAAGTGATTTATAAACTTTTACCTTGTTATTTTGATTCAGATATTATTTGCATGGATGCTCGTTTATTCTAAAAGTATGCCATGATTACACATACCATTGATTAGAGATGCATGCGTAGAATTATATGAATAATGATGCATGATTTGTGTTGGTATGATCTATGCTATGACATGCCTACCATGAATATACGTTATTTACGATTTATTTTGAATATATCATGCTTCTATTTATTTAATGAAAGATTAAACAAAGATTATAACCACGTATCGACATGTGGACGAGTTTTTACCATGAGTGCTCCAACGAGTATTTTTGGGATATGAATTGAGGGTTCATATTTAAGCCCTTTTTAACAATGATAAGTTGAAGGTCTTGATTTGACCTCATCCCCTAAATATGGAACACTAAGGTGTATTCTTTTTAGTCTTAATGTCAATTGAAAACAAACAATTGTTTCAATTACTTAATCTTTTGAAGTGTTTGTTATGCATGTTATATTTATTTTGAAATAATGAGTTAAATTTTTGGAATGACCTACTAGGCGAGTAAGCTCACCCTTCCTTTTAATCTTTCAGGAAACTGAAAATCAAAGGCTACATGGGTGTCACTTAAAATATTTTCCTTAGAGATTTGATTAAATTGTAGGGCATGTTGGCACAATTTTCTTTAGTTAAATTTTGAAGTTATTTTTGGTGTAATGAACATAAAGGCAATATATCTTTTAATTTTGAATTGATGAATAGAATTGATTTATTTTTATTAAATGATTTCCAATTATGTCTTATGAAATCTATGCAAGTAATTGTCTCACAAAGTTGGGAACCAAATTGAAAGAAAAAAATTAATGTGACAGCGCTCGCCTCTCGGGTGGCCCATCTATTTCTGAAATACTTGAGGGTAGTGTTGTAATTGCATCATTTGGACCGGAACGGGTTGGACTCGAGCCACAAGGGGGAGGTGGGGTATTACATTAATACACTTTATGAACTTTGAAAAGTGAACTTTGAGTTAAAATCATCATGCAACCTCTGATCCTTAGTTTCTTGAAATGTTAGAAAAAGAGGGGTGAGCTCGAGAGTTCAATGGATCATCCCAAATATTTAAATCATTGTTTCAATTAAACAAACAATGCATGTCAAAACACTTTTGTACATTAGGTAATTCAAATAGTTTCTTGTTTATAGTTGACGTTAAAACCGAAAGGATTCACCCCTGTGTTCCAAATCGTAGGAGAGAGATCACTCTTGGAAACTCAAACCCCTAAATCTATAAAATGGGATCAATTTGGATACCTAGTTCTAAATCAAGAAAATCAATCTAATACCAGCAAGTAGGGTCTAGGGTTGGAACACACATGACAACCTCATGTCATCGTGTCGATACATGGTTATAATCTTTGTTAATATCTTTTTAGTGATAAATAACACAATAATCGAATTGAATCAGGCACACAACATGCGAGCATGATAATAATCATCAATAGCATTCTTAAGCATGTTATATAGCATTATTCATGTCATCACACTTATCATGCATCACAATCCATAAATTCTAAGTATCCATAATCGTGTATATTCATGGCATATCAAGTCAAATAGAGCATATACATATAACAAACATATACAAAATGTAATCATATATGCAAGCTTTATTTAAAACAAAATAATAAAGTAAAACTTGAAAGTCATTTCCTCCTTATACACTTAATCCTTTGGTGTTAGGATTCCAAGCTCCTTGAATCTTCAACCTTGAAAGTCTAGATTAATTGGTTATTAGCATGTTTTTAACATTCATATATCATAATCTAATGGTTTCTTATCATATATGGTCCATAATGGTCAAGAAAATCACCCTAGATAAGCCTAAGGAGGGTCTCAGGTCTGTGTATCGCGGTAGGGAAAGGCATTACCGTGGTACTTAGTGTGTATAAGAGATAACAAGGGTTACAAATGCATTATCGTGGTAGGCTACCACGGTAGTCAATGGGCATTGGTGTGTTACCACGATAACCCAAGAAAGGTCGTTTTTCTCCAAACATTGTACTACTACAGTAACGATGTACACTATCGTGGTAGTCTGGACAAAAAAAAAGGGAAAACAATGACACTATTGTAGAAATAATGATCATTACCATGGTAACCAGTGGGAAAACTAAATATCTAGGCTTGTTCTGTTCATTTTGTGTTCTCCTATGATTGTGGTATCCTACTACTTCGACTTCTAGACAACAAAGCATGTATTTGAGATTGAGGTAGGGTGGTTATACCTTTGTTGAGCCTTCAAGCCTCTCCGCTTGATCGAGACACTTGCCACCAACATAATTTGTGCCAAACTTTGTTTTTTCCTCCTTCCTACTACTCTGTTTGTTGTGTAGAACAACTAGGGACAAAAAGGATGCTAAGGACTACTGGGAGAGCAAGAAGAGAATAAGTTTGTTCTTGCTAGGATAAAGAGAATGGTGTGATGGAGCATTATTTATATAGAGTTTCAATGGGTATGGTTTGGAAGGTTTTGGGTTGATTAAATTATGGAACCTTTCCAACTCTCCGTGTTTCTTGATTCCCAAACACCAAGGAATAGAAATTATCAACTTCAGAAGTTTTCAAGTTTGAAATGTTTTCTTAATCTTTTGGCAACTTTCCAATTCGTTTTGCACATGTTTCACATGCACTACCGCGATAGTCCAGCTGTGTTTCCAATTCTAGTCTTTTGTATTTTGAACGCATTACAACAGTAATGTTTTCAATTACCATGGTAATCAATTAACAAGTTTCTAGTTTTGATTTTTGGGGCATCACAACACACTACTGTAGTAGTGTTTTCATTATTACAGTAGCCATAAAGAAATTTCAATGTATTGCTTGTTTTTCGCTCTGGTTTGTCGGGTCTATCATGCATCAAATTATATGTCATTTCTACTACAATTTCATGGATTTTTCAAGAATTATTTTATCCAAGTAATTTTATTTAATTTTCCAAAAATTTTGACAAAATCTTGGGGTGTTACAAGCTACCCCCCTTCAAAAAAAATTTGTCCTCAAAATTTGCATTCCTTTATTCAAGATTCGTCAAATCATGCACTTCTGGTAAAAAGGTCTGAGTACTTAGTTTTTATCTCATTTTCTAGCTCATATGTCTTCTTCCACTCCATGATGTTCCTAGAGAACTTTGACTAAGGGGATGTCCTTTGTTCTCAAACTTTGCACCTTACGGTCTAGGATTCTAATTATCGCTTCTTCGTACATGCCATTTTCTTGGATGTCCATGTCTTCCCAATGGATTATGTGAAAAGGGTCTGGGTCATACTTTCTTTACATAGACAATGGAACATGTTGTGAACTGATGACATTCTATTTGGTAGATCTAACTTGTAGGCACATTCTTCGATTCTTCTAAGTATTTTAAACAGGTAGATGAGTCTACGTGATAACTTTCCTTTGTATCCAAACCTCTTGATCCCTTTTTGAGGGCTTATCCTCAAGAATATTTTATCACCTATCTGGAACTCAAGGGGTCCTCTCCTCTTATCAACAAAACTCTTTTGCCTACTTTGTGTTGTGGGCAATCTCTTCTAGATCTGTTTGAATTGATTACTCATCTCTTCCATCAAGTCTTGTCCTGTAAGCACATGGTCCTCAAGTTCTACCCAACAGGTTGGTGATCTGTACGGCTTCCCATAAAGAGCTTCGTACGGAGCCATCTTTATACTTGCCCCATAACTGTTATTATAGCAAACTCTACCACGTATAAGTATTTATTCCAATTGCCCTTGAAATAAAGTATGAAAGACCCCAACATGTCTTCTGGTGTCTGTATAGACCTCTCAGACTATCCATCTATCTGAGGGTGAAAAGTCACGTTCATGGTAAGTCTAGTGCCTAACTCCTTTTGCAGACTCTGTGATAACTATGCTAGAAATCGAAAGTCTCTGTCTGAGATTATGGTTTTGGGCACACCATGAAGTCATATTATCTCCTTTACATAGAGTTATCATAGTTTAGTGATTTGGCTTGTGGATCTAATGGGCAAGAAATAAGCCACTTAGTGAGAAGATCCACACTCACCCATACAGTATCTTCTTCTTTTTGATTCCTGCGTAACCCATGACAAAGTCCATGATGATGTTATTCCAATTCCATTCAGGGACTGGGAGTGGTTGAAATATTCTAGTGGGCCTTCAGTGTTCTACCTTCAGTGTTCTACCTTCACCTGTTGACAAGTTAGGTACTTGGAGACAAACATAGCTACATCTCCCTTCATTCCTCATAACCAATAGATCTTTTGAAGGTTTTGATACATCTCGTCACCACCTGAATGCATTGTATACTTGGTTTGACGGGTTTCATTTGGTATGGTCTGCTTGCTTTGTCAATTTTGAGGCACACATA
Source organism: Tinospora cordifolia (assembly GCA_030144865.1). Taxonomy (NCBI): domain Eukaryota; kingdom Viridiplantae; phylum Streptophyta; class Magnoliopsida; order Ranunculales; family Menispermaceae; genus Tinospora; species Tinospora cordifolia. Next base: position 1,045 of record JAJIYU010002710.1, on the reverse strand, counting down.
TTCTATCTCCAAGTCTTAGGGTGCTTTTGGCATCTATCATGAAGCCAGTATGTTTTCCTTGTTCAATTCCTTTTATCAGGCTTGGGAGCCACTTATCTTGCCTCTATTCGTCCCTAATCAGATGTTGAAGATCGGGCTGGCAAGTGAAGTTGTATAGATAAGCTAGTTTTTCATCTAGATTTATGCCCAAGTTGAAATCTTCAATGAACTAGTACATCTAACCCTTTTCCTCATCCTGTTTGATGAACTTTCTACTCAAGGCATCGACTACTACGTTGGCCTTTCTTAGATTGTAGTGTAATTTTATATCTTAGTCCTTAAGGAACTCCATCCATATCAGTTCTTTAAGGTTTAGTTATTTTTTAGTATAGATGTACTTCAAGCTTTTGTAATTTGAAAACAACTCAAATATTTTGCCATAAAGAAAGTGTCTCCAAATCATCAAGGAGAATACAATTGCAACTAGTTCTAAGTCATGGGTTTGGTGATTGTGTTCATGGATCTTAAGTTGATATTATATGACCAAGGAACTTAACTGTCTTCATCCAGAATTCACACTTACTAAACTTGACGTATAACTAATTTTTTTCTAAGGGTCTCTGTAATACCCTAATTATTTTGTATAGATGTATGCTTTACAATTTAATAAGTATAGACACATGAATATATATTAATTGGTGTCTATATATGTTACATTTGATTGGTATATTAATTGATGTATATACATATATATATATATATATATATATATATATATATATTATTTTGAAGTGATTAATGTAGACATATGCAATTAAATGATTTTATTGCTAAACATATAGTAAGGTTAGTCAATAGTAATATATAGTACTAAATAATAATAATATATTAATCCACATATCAATTAATATATACCTATATATATATAAACAAATAAATAAATAAAATCATAGACATGAGTAAGTTAACCATATAAATCATAGATATGGTTATATATTAACGTAATCAGAAACATATTAACTTAACCAAATAAATCATATATATGAGTAACCATATCTAGATGGGT
>JAJIYU010002709.1:0-29348 GCA_030144865.1 Tinospora cordifolia | reverse complement strand
CATATATATATATAAGTATACATGCAAGAGATGTATTCATATGAATAAGGAAATTTCATTGTTAACATATATATATATATATATATATATATATATATATATATATAAGCTTATAATAAAATTTAAACAACTCAAGTGATCAAAGAAAAAAAAAAGAGAGCAAAAGAATTCCGGAAAGTTGAAGATTGAACCAGAATATTCTGGTTTTCGTCATGACTCTGGAAATAGTTAGAAGAATGGAATGATTGGCGGGGTTGCTGCTGCAATCTCTGCTGTGGAACAGAGGAGAGGAGCCGAGCTGCTGTAGCATGTGAGGGAAGTGGAGAAGAGGAGCAGCAGCTGCTGCTGTAAGACAAAGAACGAAGAGTAGTTGCTGCTGCTCCGAACTATTGATGCAGCTGTCATGAAACACAAAAACAGAGGAAGTTGCTGCCATCAAAATATGCTGCTGCTGCTGATGCCACCAATGTTATTGCTACTACCGCCGAGCAAGAAGAAGGAAGAAAAAACCAGCTTTGCTGGTCTTGCCGGCCTTGCTGCTGGTCGTGGAAACTTCAGGTTTGTGTGAGGTGGGGGCGTTGAGCAGAGACAGGAAGTGAAACAGAGGACAGGGACGGACGGTGGTGTTCAAAGAAGGCAGCCAGCCAGCAAGGAAGATGGACAAGTCGAAGGCTACTGCTGTATGCTGTTGCTCCGAACCTCTGTTGCAGAACCACGGTGCGCTGCTGCTGGCCGAAAAGAACATGGGCCTTGGGTGTTCAGCTATGACAGACTGAGATGGAATGTGAGGATGCAAACTGAAAATCAGTTGCTGCTAGTTTGAACGTAGAGGAAATGAAAACAATGGCGTGCTCTGTTCCGGACGGCGATCAAAACAGAGGAAAAGAAACCAGCCTTGCTGGTTTGTTGTTGCCATGACGATTTGGACATGATTGAGTTGCTGAACAAGAGGAGTGCTGCCGTTTCTGCGTAGAGAAGAACAGAGAAGGAGTTATGCTGCTGCGTTGGATGAAGGAGATTAACAAAAATCAAGTCCAATTTATGGTGTTCGGTCATTAAAAGCAGGGGAGAATGAATGAAATAAGAATGAAGAAGATAATGAAGTGGGCTGCTATCGGATTAAAGTGACAAAGAGGAAAGAATTAGATTTCTGTGGATTTGGGGTATTTTCTGCTACTTGACCATGAAGGAAGAGATGAGGAACGGGAATGGAGAATCAAAATGAAAACGGAACAGGTGGGTTGGTTGGTGCAACAGAGGGAAGAGAGATATGAAATTTTTTATTCAAGTTATTGGTTGGGTTTAAATCTTTGTTAAATGGTGTGATTCATAACTTTAGTTGGGGATTTGGGTTTTATGATTGGGATGTTGAATTTTGAAAGTTACTGTGATGTATGTTGCTGGAAATCAAATTAGGATCACGTGGTTTGAACATGATGAACGAAACGGAGAAAAACCTAGGCGTGGCTGATTGCATGTGATTCTGGTTTTGCTTATAATTTTTAGTGGTGCGTGAACGTGATTTCGTTGGATGTGGGCATTCGTTAATGGCGTCGATTGTGCGAAGGAGACGACGCAAGGACGACTTAAGGTATACTTTGAAAATTTTAATCTTAGATAGTATAGAAAGTTATTTTGATTAATTGTAAATATAACTAGAAAATAATAAAAATATTTTATTCTTTAAATAAAACAATTATAGAAATTTGGCTAGAAATATTTCTGTAGTAATTTAAATAGATCTAATCTTAGATTAAATATAAATTATTGAACACGAGAAAAATTTGATGGAATAAAATTAAACTAATTAACCATTTCAATTAGAATTGGGGGAATGTTTCTCCAACATATCAATAATTTAATTTATTATTAGAAGTTTAAAATTTTTAAAATTAAAGTTGTCGAAAACATGAAAAATAAACTTCTTGAATTAAATATCTTTTATAAAAAAATATTAAAATCTTAGACTTCGAAATTAAACTTGAAACGTCCAGAAGTCTTATTTTGTTCGTAATTAAATTGATCATAATATTGATAAATTATTTAAATTACAACGATTAAGTTATTAGAACCCTAATTTTACGATAAGGGCTCTCGAGTAAATTATTAAAGTTGAGATTTCAAACTTAGGAAATTTAGAAGACTTAGGAATTATTTTAATTAGAATATATAAAATTTTAGAAATTAAGAGCAATCACAAATTAGTTGAAACCGATATCTAGAGTTCATAATTATTTCAAAAATTAATTGAGCTTAAGAATATTCTAGATAAGATTAAATATGAATTAGGGATTTAGATAAATGTTATTTATCGTTGAATTTCAGATATCATAATTTTGGAGTGCCGAACGTCTTGAAGAAAAGCAAGAAGCCCTGAAAATCGACGAAATCAGGTGGGCGTGACTTTCATGCTCATTTGTATTATATAGATTTAAGATTCAAAGCATTTGGTTATATAGTTCTAGGATTAGTAGAATTTGGTTATGAAATTAATTGAACCTGTATGGCGTGCTTGGATGATGAGTAATGATTTATTTAAATTGTGCTTTGTTTAATTATGTCATATGTTAATAGGAAAACATGCATGTAAATCTCATTATTTACTCATGTGAATAGCCTGCATTATCTGTTTTATTTTCCATGATATGTGTGATGATTGGCATAATTGAAATTATTTGTTAAACTAAAATAAGACGATGATTTATTAAGAATCCACGTACCGGTACGATTGACGAACCTGAAGCGGATCGAGGTGGCATCTCCTATATGTCACCGCTTGAGATTGTTGAGCTACAAAGCGAATCGTAGGTATTCTCACTCAGAGCTGACTGTGACAGCTCAAAATCTTTGGGAGACAGTACGATTCATGATAAGTATTCTCTCTTAGGTTGTGATAGTGATGACATGACTGATTTTAGACGGTTATTGGAAATCTTTGAGATTTGATTGTATCACAGGGAATTACCGAGAGACATCTCAACCCTCTTCCGGTCTTAGATTACAACTAAAACAAATGAATGTTGAACGCCTAATGTGTGAAAGTGTTTGTAATGTTTTGGATTGGGTCTGTATAATGCATGTGATGTATAAGATCGATCCACTGAGCTTTCGAGCTCACTCTCATTTCTACTTTTCAGGTACACCTAGATGTAGGGTATGTTGACTTACGTCAGAAAACTCGCACACTGATTAGAATCCTCGAGGGGAGGTCATCCGGGATAGGTGATTTTGGAGTCATATTTTTTGTATTTTATTAGATTATTTTAATGTATTTACATTGGTTTAACTTTGATTGTTTTATCTTTCAATGGCTTTCCTTCTGTAATGATTTTGGTTTAAATGAATAGTTTTAAAAGTATTCCGCTGCATTGCTTATGATTTAATTGATAAAATTATTTTGATTTTCTATCTTACACAAAATATCTTTATAGACATTAACTTGAAAATAAATTGCTATGAACTTGATCTTGAAGAAAGAGACTTTGACAGAAGAGGAATTTATGTAGCAGCTTGATTTTTATCTGACGACAATCCACACGTAAACGGAGGTTTGGTTGAAAATTGGGGTGTTACATTCATATTCCCCAACTAGAAAATTATGAATTCATATCACACATCAAAGATTCAAACCAAGAATTTAAATCAGAAATTTGGGCATTTTCTCCTCTATTTTAACAACAATGAATCAGAAAAATAAAATTCCAGCCATTGTTTCTTTTATGTTTGTTGGACACAAACCCGAAACAAATTCAGATTTTTGGTTTTCTTCTTCTTCAACGCATCACCGGAAACCCCCAAATCAACCACACGGAACACAAATCAAGTTCATCATCCTCCTTTTTCCAATCACGGCCAGCAACACAAGGGAACCAGCTCACGGCCAACCAACAACATCAGGAAATCAAATCCTGATTTCATCCAAATCACGGCTAGCATCACAACCAAAATTTCTGGTTTTTCTTCAGTTGCAGCACATTTCTTCATTGTTCCTCCTTCCTGGCGGTGAAAGTGCAGTAGCAGCAGATCATGTTCCAACTGCTGCACTTCATGCTTTGCATCTCCTTTGTGAGAGATTTACAACACTTCACGTTCCCTTGTTTTCTTGATAGCATGAACTAGGCAACCCAAAACTAGAAAATGAAACAAAATCTATCATTGCCTCTTCTTGTTCATGCAACTGCTGCTGCTGCAAAAACCCAATACCTTGCTGGTTTCCTTCTCCATGACTCACGGCCAGCTCATTCTTCATCTCAATCCAAACCGAGACCCCCAAATCCAAAACTCCTATTTTGATCGTCTGAACCAGAAAATGCATAGCAACCCACCAGATTTCTATTTTCTCTTCTTCAATCGTGCTCATTTTCATCTTCAAATCAAACCAAGCCCCAAATCTTAAAATACAAATCAGATTCTTTCTCATTTTCGAAATCTCCCCCTTTTCTAGATTTTTCTTCATCCTCACGCTCCTTCTTTCGCTGCCAAACCAAACCAGAAAATTCTGGTTGTTCCTTTAATTTTTTATATTTTAACATGATTTTATGATTTTATATTTTTTTCATAATTAGTTTATTTCATAGGTCTCTCATCGACGCGTTCGCAGGTGCCGCAATATTTCATTTATTTATTACTATTTTATTTATTATTAATTTGTTTATTTTTCAATCATGCCATACTTAATGTATTTTGCAAATCAAAATCTGATTTTAATAATTTTATTTTATTTTATTTTTATAAATTTTTTTGTTATTTTATTCAATTTTATATTTTATTTATTTTGAATTCTCATTTTACTACAAAAATAATATTTTATTTTACATTCACACGTAACGTAAGGCCTTGATTTTATATTTTTTTACGTAACGCGTTCGTAAAATTTCGAGGTATTACATATATTCTCCCTAAGGCCTTAATTTAGGGTACACACTTTTACACCCACTCAAGATTTAAGAAAAAATGGGAGTGTAACACCTACGAATTTTGGACGAATTTCAAATAAAAAATTTCATTTGAGAAATTTATAACATTTTTAGATATAAACTGTGTATACTCTAAAGCATGAAATAAACTAAAACCTTGGTATATGAGAATAAATAATAGAAACATATATATATTAAAAAAATAAAAAAAAATGGGCGCACGAATTTGACGAAATCGTCGAATTTGCATGCGCGCTCTGTACGATTTCGACGATTTCACCGAAATTGTGCAGCCTGGATTTAAAGATCTAAAAATTAAAAAAAGGAAAAAAAATAAAAAAATGAGAAAAAATAAAAAAATAGAAAGAAAAATTTGAAAATACACCAAAAAATCCTAAAACCCATTATGTGGTTTGGAGCCACCAAGACTCAATAAAAATAGAAAATTTTTATATGAAAAATGCCAAAGTTATCAATTTTCACTCTCTTAAACTCTATATAAAGGACCTCTCGTACTCTCATTCTTTTCATCCCAAAGCAAGAGTATACTAGTCCCTCTTAACTCTCTCTGGCCTTCTTGACAATCCCCTCAGTTCTTGAGAGTTATTGAGTGTTTAGAAGTTTTGGAGTAACGGAGCTCTGTCGGATTTCAAAGGCGTGTAAAAGAAATTTATTTTTATGGTGGAAGTGACTTCTCAAACCCCAATTTTACTTATTTAGTTTAATATCATGTTTATGCATGTTTAATTTCAGTTTGGTATACATATTATGTTTGAATAACATATTTTTTTCTAAAAAAAAAAAATTTAGATTTGCATATTATGGAATCATGTCATGATTAGATTATACATGTTTAGGTTTATTTTAAAGTATGATGCATGTTAAGTGTTTGCTTTTATGTTTTGAATATTTATATGTTGAAATTATTTTTATTTATTTTTCTTGCGTATGATTTATTTATGATTCATGATTATGAGATTTAATGAAAAATGTTAAAATTGAGAACCATATACTGTCACAGTAAACACGAGGGTCACTGTGAGTGTTCCGTACATGTGATTAGTTCACAGAGTGATGTCCTAAAATACTTGGAATATGGGTTAGGCCCTAAGTCTAATGAAACTTGACATAAAAAAATGTTTTTTCACTCAAGGGAGGTATTTTGATAAAGAACATCAGGGATTTGAAGCCTTTTGAGTCAAATTTACAACTATAAACAAAATATTGTTTAAAACGCCTAATCATTTTCAAGTATTTCAATTTGAATGTGTTATTAATACTAAATTAGTAATTTAGTGGTTTGAAAAAAATTCAGTGGGTTACATGCTGACCCCTTTTCCTCATATTTTTTAAGAAATTGACTTGCATGAAGACCATAAATATTAATTAAGTTTTTTTATTTAAAATTTTTTTAATTTCTATGTAAGGGCATGTTGCCTAAATTTTAAATTTTTCACTATAATAGTTTTTTTTTTTTTAAGATTGAGTTATGTACTCAATTTTATCCAATTAATAAAGTTTATGAATTTTTTTATCTTTTGTATTGTTGCCTTATTAAATTACTTAATTTGCATTGTATACTCTTAAATACTATTAAGGCATAAAAAAATTAAAATAAAAAGTCAAGTTGTGTACTTGTAAAGTAACACTGGCGCGACCCCGCCTTGTGCTAAAGTCCAAACTGAAAGTTTCAAGGGTTGGAGTGTTACAAGTGTGGTATCAGAGCCTAGACTTTAGGTACTTTGGGCTAAAAATAGAAAGTCAAGTTTAAACATGTGTTGATTAGGCTAGAAATAGAAAGTCAAACATTAGTTGTTTGACAAGAATTAGAAACTCAAATTAGATTTTTACATTGAATTGAATTAAAATTTTAAAGCCCTACCTTCTATTTTTGAAATTTGAAAAATGTCTTAAAAATATTTAAAAAAAAAAAGATATATTTGGAAATGTTTTATTTGGATACGAAGACTACAAATTGAGTTGATAGCGAATAAGCCTTACTTGAGTAAAGCTAAACATTGAAAGGGAGGTGGGTTATCCCACCCTAGAAAGTGCAGTTGCTAAGAGACTTTGATCTCGCCGCCCGATCTGGAGGTTGTCCCACCAGGTTATATGAGTAGTAGGAGTTGAAGAACACTCTTACTTTTTATAAAAGAAAATTGGAATGTGAAAAATTAGAGCAAAAAAGTGAATAGAAGTCGAAAAAGATTTCAAATGTGGTATCTAGACTAGATGGAGGTTGTGAGTCAACCAGATTGAACCCTAATCCAAAGGAAAGACCCTAGGTAGAAATGTGGTGTAGCTGTGGGTGGCATAGTGGATCAAAAGCATAAAACTTTAGGATATATATTAGAAACTGAAACTTGTGTGAAAACAAAAAATTGTTTAATCAGGACACGGGATCGAGAAGCTTCTATATCTTTCAATTTCTATGTAGTATGGGATGCATAAGAATTCAGGGTTATGGAGGAAGCCTAGACTCGAAGAATGATGGACCATGTGTGGTGAATGATTGGTAACTCTGGCAGAATGGATTTTTCTATGTTCATTGGTATGGGTTGGTTAAGTATAATGGGCTTAGGAACCTTAGTTATCGAACAATTTGCAAAATTGTTTGGGTTTGGCTCTATTCTAGGTGAAAAACCTAAGTGGAAAGGGTAGAGTGGTATGAGACACTTGAACCTGAAAGTTCAGGTGGAAGCTTGGAACCTTGTTGTGCTAGCTTAATTGTATGATTGTGTAATATGCATACTTTACTACTTATTTGCTTCGAGACGAAATCCTGCACCCATGCATGAAAAGAACCTAGAAGAAAAACCTTTAGGCCATTGAACAAATCGAGAACCTAAAGCATGAATCTAGAGTCATGATAGTATGAACATTTAACGAAGCAAATACTAACAAAGTGTTAAATTTACAGACAATGATTGGAACAAGAAGGTACGCTACTCGATCCACCACCTCTAATTAGACTAAGCCACGGGAACAGGAGCTGCCTACTGGAATGGAGGCATGGATGGAGGCCATGATTGAATGAGATATCACAGAGGGTGTTGAATCAACATTTAAGGACACTTTTACAAATAATCCCTCAAGTGGATCCTCAACCTCAAGTACTTAAACCCATCTAGGTTCAACAGCCAGCACCAGTTGCCGAAGATCTCGAACGTCAGAGGGCTCATGAAGGTTTAGATGATGAGAAACAAAGGAAGATGCTGATAGAGCGACAAAAGCTCCACTGTCCTTCATTTGATGGTACTACAGATTGCATCTCGGTAGACCACTGGTACCAAGGAATGGAGGAAATTCTAAATGTACTGAAGATAATTAGGTCAAGACGGGTGGCACTGGCCATGCACCACTTCAAAGGACCAGCCAGAAGTTGGTGGCGAATGATGAAGATGAACCTAATACAGATATTGATGCTATGAGCTAGGAGAACTTCAAAGACAATTTTTTTATGAAAAGTTTTTTCCAGACGCAACTTTAGCAGGCTACAGGAGGACTTTGTTCGTCTGAATCAGAGGGACATGACTGTAGCTGAATATGAAATGAAGTTTACTGAACTGGCCAAATTCTCACTAGATCTGATCAGGGAGGAGAAAAGGAAGGCCAATCGATTCGCACAGGGTCTCAAGATGGAGATCCGAAAGATAATAAAAACTTTGGGTGTAAAAACTTACAAAGTCGTCATAGAAAAGGCCCTAACTCTGGAACAAGAGCTCAACTTGGAACAAAGGTTGAAGGGAATAATAAGAGGCCCGCAAATGAAACTAATCAAGGGGCTCAAAAGAAAAGTAAAAATGGTGGGAATGTACGACAAAGATAGGGGAAGAATAAAGACGAGTCAAGGGAGCAAGCAAAGAAACAAGGGTTGTGCTACGTGTGTAGGCAAAGAGGCTATATAGTAAGAAATTGTCCGACTGCACTAGCTCAAGTTTCCCAGCAACATTAGAATACTTAGGGAGGAGGTCAGAATGGTCGTCCTCAAGTCAAGCAACAACAATAGGCTGCCAATCATGGGCAGAACCAGGATCGTGGTCAAAACCAGGCTAGAATGTTTGCTGTTGAAACAATAAGACCCAGTCCCTGTAGTGGAAGGTTTGTTCCTGTTATTCAATGTTGTTGTGAAACTATTGTCTGACTCAGGTGCCTCAAAATCGTTTATTTTTGACAAATTAGCTGATAGGTTACAACTTGTGACAAAAACACTACCCATGACTTTGAATGTGTCCATAACAATAGGGACCACTATGACTTCAAAAAGAATGTGTAGTTGTGACCTAAGGTTTGGGGATAAACTCTTAACGATTGGTCTATGTACTTCACCTTTCTATGGCTATAATGTGTTATTAAGGATGGATTGGTTAGACTAGTAGCAAGCCCAAATAGATTGTCCTAAGAGAGGAGTGACCATAACCCTACGTTCGGGGGAAACCTATAGAATCAATGGGGATATGCAGTGACTACCGAGGAGTCCAACCTTAGCCATGATGAACTGCTTAAGGCAAAAGAATGAGTTCGAGGAACTCTCAAAAGAAGAACCTGTTGAAATAAAGAAAATCCAAGACCTAGCAGTGATTAGTGAGTAGGTGGATATGTTTCTAGACGATTTACATGGACTACCACATGCTAGAAAATTAGAATTTAAGATTAAACTTCACCTTGGAACCAACCTTATAGCCACATCTCCTTACATAATGTGTAACACCCCAATTTTCGACCGGACCTCCGTTCATGTGTTACCTCACGTGTGGATCATCGCCCGATGAAAATCAAGATGCTACTAGAAAATTTCGTTCTGTTCAAATCTTTTTCTTCAAAATCAAGTTCATAACCCTTTGTTCTCAAATCAATGTCTATAAAGATATTTCATGCAAGATAAAAAATTACAATAATTTTACCAAATAAATCATAAGCGATGAAGCGGAATATCTTTTCAAAACTATTCATTTAAACCAAAACTGTTACATAAGGAAGGTCATTGAAAGATAAAACAATCGAAGTTAAAAACTAATGTAGATACATTAAAACAATCCGGTAAAGTACATAAAATAAGACTTCCAAGTCACCTATCATGGACGACCTCTCCTTAAGGTGTCCAATCAAGTGCGAGTCTTCTAACATAAGCTACAACATCCTAAGTCCATGTGTACCTGAAAGATAAAATGGGAGTGAGCTCGAAAGCTCAGTGGATCGATCCTACATATCAAATGTATTATATAGACCCAATCCAAAACATTACAAACACTTTCAAACATTAGGCGTTTCTAACATTCATTTAATTTTGGTCGAAGTCAAAACCGGAAGAGGGTTAAGATCCCTCTCGGTATTCCTTGTGATCCAATCCAATCATAATCATAGAGGCCTCAGGTGGTACCATCTAAAATCAATCATATCTCAGTATCACAGTCCGAGTGAGGGTACTTATCTAGACTCGTACTGTCTCCCAAAGACTTCGAGCTGTCACAGGCAGCTCAGGGTGGGAATACCTACGATCCGCCTTGCGGCTCGTCAATCGCACCGGTATGTGGATTCTTAATAAACTGTCAATTTAATTTTTCTTTTACAAACGATCTCAATCACATCAATCATCATACAATTACACTAGAACATATAACCCAACCTATACTTGCAAGTTCACATGATAAGGTGCATAAATAAACGACGGGATCTAGATACACATTTGCCTAGTCATGCATGCCATAATTGAGTGAATCTAAACGCAATATCATGTCATAACTAATTATGCATGGATTAAATAGTTCATCACACATTACACATCATTCAAAAAAATCAAACAATTTCAATCAATTTCCTAGTAAAATTCTAATAACCTAGAACTATTCAATCAAATGCTTTGAATCTTAAATCTGTATACTACAAATGAGCAAGGAAGTCACGCCCACCTGATTTCGTCGTTCTTCAGGGCAACCTTGCTTTCCTTCAAACTTTTCAATACTCAAAATCTACAATCTGTAATTCAATAGTTAATGAGATTCACTAATTTCCTAGTTCACATTTTATCTTATATAAGCCATCCTTAGACTTAAACAATCTCTAAAATAATTATGTAGTTTCAAAATCAATTTCAACAAATTTTGGATTATTGTTCAATTCCAGAGTTTTATATATTCTAATTAAAGTAACTTTTAAGTATGAAATTTCCTCAATTTAGAATTAAAGCTTCAATAATTTATTTATAAGTCTTTTCGTAAAATTTGATTTCTAATAACAAAAATCTTCGCAATCTAAGTAAGTTACTAATATTATAATTAACTTAATTACGAACAAAATAAGACTTCTAGACGTTCCAAGTTTAGTTTCGAAGTCTAAGATCTTAGTATTTTCGTATAAAAGATTTTTAATTTAAGAAGTTTATTTATTTATTATTTATCATATATATACATTTTTTAAACTTCCTCTTTGAATTTTCTAAGCATTTAAAACTAGTTAGAAGATTCTAATAAATAAATAATTTACTTTTTTTTCATTCAATCATTTAACTTAAATTTTTGTTCAAGATCACCACATTTAAATAAATAATTAGATAAATATTAATAACATTTTTTTGGTACCTTTCGAATTTGTTTCTACTTGGAGTTCACGTTCAACAACCTCGACAATACTTCAATTTACTGTTCAGCACTATCAACTCGTTCAACGATCATCACGCATCAAAGATTCAAACCAAAATTCAAATCAGAAATTTTTTCTCCATTTCCTTGTTCATTCATCATGATCCATTACCATCCACGAAATCCAAACCTCATCATAAGAAGTAAAACACCACCACCAGAATTTAATTTGCATCTTAAATTTCGAAAACACCAAAACCCAGCACGTTGCTGGTTTCTCTTCGTCATTCAACCATTTCCATTCTGCCCCAACAAAACTCACGGTTTGCATCATCAATCTCTCCTTCCCCTGTTTCAATCCGTAGCCAGCAACACCAAGTCTCAAAGCAACTACTTTGATTTCATTCCTTCTATGCGATTCACAGTAGCGGCAATGCACATCAGATTCACACACACCAGCAGTAGCAACACACATAACTCACAATTTCACCGCCATTTTCCTTCTTCCTCTGTTTTGACACACTCAGAAATCGAAAATCAACCAGAAAATGAAACGAAACCCAGCCGTGCCTCTTCTTGTTCGTGCAACTGCTTCTGCTGCAAAAACCAATCACTTTGCTGGTTTTCTCCTTCGTTTTCCTCTTTCACTTCACCCTAACCAGAAATTTAAATCAAGATTCCAACCTTTGTTCCTCGTTTCCAGTAACATGAACACCCAACCCTCTCCTTCATTTTCAGCACGGATCACACAAACCACGCTGCCATAGCTGCGTTTTCTTCGTCTCTTTTGTGCGAAACACCCAGATCTCATGTTCTTCCCTCTGCGTTGTGCATCAGAACATGCTTCCTCTGCTCATCCCCTTCTTCATCGCACAAGCAAAACGCAGCAACCATCACAATCACTGGTTTCTTCTTCTCTCAAAATCCTAGTAGCAGTTGATTGCTCTTCTTTCTTGCGCGACCCACAACACAACAACACTCAACTGTGATTCCCGTTCTCCGTTCGCAAATCCCAGCCTAACTAAACGCAAGAGGTTCGTTCCCTTCACTCTTCTTCTTTATTCGATCCTCTTCCAGATCCTTCTACTTCATTCTTCTGATTTCCAAGATTTCCAATTCGTGCCAGATTTCAGATTTTTTTTTCTTTTTTCTTTTTTTTTTTAAAAACAGAGCATGTAATTTTTTTTATTTTTTTATTATTCCTATTTTTTTTTTCTAATCATTTCCATCACCGATTCTTTTTCCTGATAAAGTCTAGATCAACCAAAATTTAATATTTATTTATTTATTTATTTTCAATAAACTTTTGATTTCTTTTTCCTTTGATCAACTGATATTTATTTATTTATTTTGATCAAATAATCTATTTTTCATTTTTGCCTCACTTACGTCGTCGCATTTTTGATTTAAAGTTACTCACGTCGTTGCGCTTTAATTTTCCAATCACTTGCATCGTCGCGCTCGTGCCTTCACGCTTACGCGAGTAAGCTGTAAAATAATTTATTTTCTAAAATATAATTTTTTTTATATGTAAATGGAACCTACCTCTAACTTGGTTATTATTATTATAATATTATTATTTTTTATATATTTTGCAGAGCTCATAACAATAACAATATTATTATTATTTATGATTTTATTTTAATTTGTCATTTTCTTACGAAATAATATTTTATTTTATGTTTGCTCGAGACGTGATACGCTCGCAAAATTCCGGGGTGTTGCATAATGGCACCAATAGAACTAATCGAGTTGAAGTCTCAACACGATGAGCTCTGGGAGAAAGGGTTTATCAGGCCAAGTGAGTCATCTCGGGGAGCTTCTATACTATTCGTGAAGAAGAAAGATGGTTCCATGAGACTACGTGTCGACTATCGAAACTAAACCAAGCTACAGTAAATAATAAGTAAAATCTACAGAGGATTGATGACTTATTCGATCAATTGAGATGAACACTCATTTTTCAAAGATTGATCTTAAGTCAGGTTATCATCAATTGAGAATCAGATAGTTCGACATATACAAGACGACCTTCAGAATGAGATATGGACACTTTAAGTTCACCTTGATGCCCTTTGATTTGACCAATGCCCCAACAACATTTATGGATTTAATGAACCAAGTGTTTAGACAATATCTTGGTCAGTTTGTAATAATATTTGTGGACGACATGTTGATTTCCTCAAAGACAGAAGTTGAACACTTGGAGCACTTGCGATTAGTGTTGGAAACCCTCAGAATGCACCAATTATATGTCAAGTTCAGCAAGTGTGAATTATGGATGGAGACGGTCAAGTTCCTTGGAAATGTAGTATCAGTAGAAGGCATCTCTGTAGATCTAGAGAAGGTGGACGCTATCATGAATTGAAAGCAACCAAAGACAGTTATAGATATCAGGAGCTTCTTAGGCCTGACTAGATACTACAGAAGGTTTATCCAAGATTTCTCTAAACTAGCAGAACCTATGACCAAGCTAACCAGGAAAGGAGTTAAGTTCAATTGGGATGAGAAGTGTGAACAATCATTCCAAGAACTGAAGAAGAGATTGACTACGACTCCTATCTTTGTCACTCCAACCCATGGTGTTACCTTTACCCTTATACTGATGCATCATTGAGTGGACTGGGAGCAGTATTGATGCAAAGAAGACAAGTAGTTACTTATGTCTCGCGACAACTGAAGGTCCATGAGAAGAATTACCCTACTCACAACCTAGAATTAACAACTATTGCATTTTCCCTGAAGATTTGAAGACACTATCTTTACGGGGAGAAATTTGATCTGTTTTTAGATCATAAGAGCTTGAAGTACATCTACACCCAGAAGAAGTTGAACCTCAGGCAACAGAGATGGATGGAGTTCTTGAAAGACTATGATTTCCAGTTACACCACCATCGAGGAAGGCCAATGTAGTGGCTGATGCATTGAGTAGGAAGTTCAATAAACCGGAGGAAGAGAAAGGCCAAATGTACCAGTTGATTGATGACTTTAGGCTGGGTGTGACTCTAAATGAAAAATAAGCCTACCTCTACACTATATCTTGCCAACCAGATCTTCTGCACCAGATCAGGGATTAACAAAGGCAAGACAAATGGCTTACTAGTTTGACTGAAGGAGTTACTCATAGCAAGCATGCTGACTTCAAGTTAGATACTGAGAATATCCTAAGGCTCAGGGAAAGGATATGTGTACCTCAGAATGGAAAGTGGAAGCAGACCATATTGGATGAGGCTCATCAAACCAAGTATATGATGCATCCAGGTGGAGGTAAGATGTACTAGAACCTTAGAAAGGCTTACTGGTGGAGAGGGATGAAGAGAGACGTGGCTAAGCATGTCTCTAAATGCTTAACCTTCCAACAAATAAAAGCAGAACACCGAAAACCCTTTTGATTGTTACAACCACTCCCTATCCCTAAATGGAAGTAGGATAACATTGTTATGCATTTTGTAAATGGTTTACCCAGGAATTAGAAAAGGAGAAGATACTGTTTGGGTGATTGTAGATCATCTTACCAAAGTGGTTCATTTCCTGCCAATTAGACCAAGTCAGTAAGTTGAGAGAACTATGCGTGAAAGAGATAGTAAAGCTACCTGGTGTGCCCAAGATGATAGTATCTGATTGAGACTCTCGCTTCACTTCTCAGTTTTGGCAGAGCCTACAAAAGGAATTGGGTAATAAAATCACCGTGAACACTACTTTTCATCTTCAGATAGATGGACAATTTTAGAGAGTTATCCAGACTTTAGAAGATATGTTGAGATGTTATGTTCTAGACTTTAAAGGAAACTGGAGCAAATACCTGCACATAACAAAGTTTGCCTATAACAATAGTTATCAGGTAAGTATTAAGATGGTTCCATATGAGGCTCTGCATAGAAGGCCCTGCAGATCACCACCTGTTGCGCCAAACTTTAAGATCATGTTCTTACTAGGCCAGACTTGGTGGAAAAAATGAACAACCAAGTCAAACTAATACGAAAGAGGTTAGCCACAGCTCAAAGTCGTCAGAAGAGCTATGTGACAAGAGAATGAGACTCCTAGGGTTTCAAGTAGGGAACAAAGTATTTCTAAGAATCAGTCTTCAGAAGGATATTAAGAGGTTCAGATTCAAGGGAAAGTTTACATCAAGATTTGTTGGACCCTTTGAAATACTTAGGAGGATCGGGGAATGTGCTTACGAGTTGGAGCTACCAAACCAAATGACCTCAACCCACAATGTGTTCTACGTGTCGATGTTGAGAAAGTATGAACTAGACCCTTCTCACATCATCCACTAGGAAGAAGTAAATGTTCAAGAGGACGCCACTTATGAAGAAGCAGCAATTAGAATCCCTGATCATAAGGTACAAAACCTGAGAACTAAGAATATTCACTTAGTTAAGGTGTTGTGGAAACATCATGAAATGGAAGAGGCTACTTGGGAGCTAAAAAGTGAAATGAAGACCTAGTACCCGCATTTGTCTACCAAGAACCCATCAATAAATACAAATTTCGAAGACGAAATTCCTTTTAAGGAGGGTAAAATGTAACACCCACGAATTTTGTACGAATTTTAAATAAAATATTTCGTTTGAGAAATTTATAACATTTTTAGATACAAATTGTGTACACTCTAAAATATGAAATAAATTAAAACCTTAGTATATGAGAATAAATAATAGAAACATATATATATACATCAATAAATAAATAAATAAATAAAATTTCAGTACCTAGAAGTGTGTATATATATATATATATATATATATATATATATATATATATATATAAACAAAAACAAAATGGGTGCATGAATTCGGCGAAATCGTCGAATTCATGCGCACGCATGGGCAAAAAGCAATTTCGATGATTTCGCCGAAATCGTGCGGCTTGGATTTAAAGAGCCAAAAATAAAAAAGGGAAAAATTAAAAAAAAATGAGGAAAATCTAAAAAATAGAAAGAAAATCCAAAAATACACCCAAAAACCCCAAAACCCATTACTTGATTTGGAGCCGCCAAAACCCAATAAAAATAGAAAATTTTGATATAAAAAATGCCTAAAGTTATCAATTTTCACTCTCCTAAACTCCATATAAAGGACCTCTAGTACTCTCATTCTTTTCATCCCAAAGCAAGAGCATACTAGTCCTTTTTGACTCTCTCTGGCCTTTTTCTGGACAATTCCCTCAGTTTTTGAGTAATCTTGAACTGTTCTTGAGTGTTCTTGAGAGATATTAAGTGTTTAAAAGTTTTGGAGTAATGAAGCTCTGCCGAATTTTATAGATGTGCAAAAGAAATTTATTTTTAAGGTGGAAGTGACTTCTCAAACCCCTATTTTACTTATTTAGTTTAATATTATATTCATGCATGTTTAATTTCAGTTTGGTATGCATATTATGTTTGAATAACATGTTTTTAAAAAAAATTCAAATTTGCATATCATGGAATCATGTCATGATTCAATTATACATGTTTAGGTTTATTTTGAAGTATGATGCATACTAAGTGTTTGATTTCATGTTTTGAATGTTTATATATTGAAATTATTTTTATTTATTTTTCTTGAGTATGATTTATTCATGATTCATGATTATGAGATTTAATGAAAAATGTTGAGATTAAGAACCACATACTATTACAGTGGACATAAGGGTTACAGTGGGTGTTCTTCACATGTGATTAGTTCACATGGGTGATATCCCGAAATACTTGGAATAGGGGTTAGGCCCTAAGTCTAATGAAACTTGACATAAAAAATTGTCTTTTTACTCAAAGGAGGTATTTTGATAAAGAACGTCAAGGGCTTTGAAACCCTATTAGTCAAATTTACAACTATAAACAAAATGTTGTTTAAAATGACTAATAATTTACAAGTATTTGAATTTGAATGTGTTACTAGTGCTGAATTAGTAATTTAGTGGTTTAAAAAAGATCGATTAGACTATGTGCTCACCCATTTTCCTCATATGTTTTAGGAAATTGACTTGCATGAAGACCATGAATATTAAATAAGTTTTTTTTATTTAAAAATTTCTAATTTCTATGTAAGGGCGTATTGTCCAAATTTTGAATTTTTTTCTATTGTAATTTTTTTTGAAGATTGAGTTATGTATTTAACTTTATCCAATTAATAAAGTTTATGAATTTATTTTATCTTTTGGGTTGTTGTCTTATTAAATTTCTAAATTTGAATTATGCACTCTTAAATACTATTAAGACATGAAAAAAATTGAAACAGAAAGTCAAGTTGTGTACTTCTAAAGTAACACTGGTCCGACCTGCCTTCTGGTAAAGTCTAAACTGAAAGTTTCAAGGATTGGGGTGTTATAGTGTAACACCCCAATTTTCAACTGGACTTCCGTTCACGTTTCATCTCACGTGTGGATCGTCGCCCAATGAAAATCAAGGTGCTACATAAATTCTCTTTTGTCAAAGTCTCTTTCTTCAAAATCAAGTTCATAGTAGTTTATTCTCAAGTAAATTACATAAAATTTAATCCTCAAGTCACCTATCCCGGATGACCTCCCCATGAGGTGTCCAAATCAGAGTGCGGGTCTTCTGACGTAAGTCAACATATTCTACATCCAGGTGTACCTGAAAAATAAAGTGGGAGTAAGCTCGAAAGCTCAGTGAATCGATCCTACACATCATATGCATTATACAGACCCAATCCAAAACATTACAAACACTTTCAAACATTAGGCGTTCAAGCATTCATTTGTTTTAGTTGCACTCTAAGATCGGAAGAGGGTTGAGATGCCTCTCGATAATTCCCTGTGATCCAATCAAATCTCATAGGGTTCCAATAACCATCTAAAATCAATCATGTTATCACTATCATAGCCTAAGAGAGAGTATTTATCGCAATGTCGTACCGTCTCCCAAAGACTTCAAGCTGTCACAGTCAGCTCTAAGTGGGAATACCTATGATCCGCCTTGTGGCTCGACAATCTCAAGCTGTGACATATAGGAGATGCCACTTCGATCCACCTCAGGCTCGTCAATCGTACCGGTACGTGAATTCTTAATAAACCATCGTCCATTTTAGTTTTACAAACAATCACTAACATACCAAGTATCATACAATTAACTAGGGAACATAATCCAAACTATGCTTGCAGACAAGATGCATGGGTAATCAATAAGATCTAGACGCATATGCTCCTAATCGTGCATGCCACATTTGAGTAAATCCAAATGCAAGTTCATGCCATAAACTAATTTCGCATGGATTAAGAAATTCATCATGCATCACACATCGTTCACATAAGCCAAACAACATCAATCAAATTCCTAACAAGATCCTAATAACCTAGAACTATCATATCAAATGCTTTGAATCTTAAATCTATATAATACAAATGAGCAAGGAAGTCGCGCCCACCTAATTTTTGCCGATCTTCAGGGCTCCTTGCTTTCTGTCGAAATAGTCGATACTCTCAATTGTAAAATCTGAAATTCAAGAATCAATAAAAATTCCTAATTTATATTAGATCTTATTCAAAATATTTTTAAGCTTAAAGATTTTCAAACTAATTATAGAAATCTAGATATTAGTTTCAACTAATTTTGGATTATTCCTAAATTCTAGAATTTTATACATACATCCTAATTGAAATAATTTCTAAGCCTTCTGAATTTATTTAATTTAAAGTTAAAAACTTTAATAATTTGCTTCTAGGCTTTTTCATAAAATTATATTTCTAATAACTGAATTTTTATAATTTAAATAATTTATCAATATTATAATTAATTTAGTTACGAACAAAATAAGACTTCTAAATGTCTTAAGTTTAGTTTCAGGGCCTAAGATTTTATTATTTACTTATCAAAGATTTTAAACTCCTATATACATATATATATTTTCATGTTTTTAACTAATTTAAATTATTTAATTGTGAACTTATCCTAATTTAAAAGATTAATTAATTTAATTAAAATCTTTTTTTAATTAATCCTCATGTTCAGTAATTAATAAATAATCTTATATTAAATTTATTTAATTTAAATCATTAAATAAAATTTTTAAATTATTATTATTATTATTATTTGTACTTACTTGAATTAATTTTAATTTGTATCTAGTTCTACTTTCTAATTTCATTTTGCTTTTCCATCTAAGACCATCTAAAAATAAATTTTATACAATCTAAAATTTAAAATTTAAATTATACCTTGCGTTGTCTTCTTCGTGCGAACAACGCCCACAACAGAGCTCTCTTGCTGCTGCAGTCTTTCACGCAGGAACGCAGCTAATTTTCTTCGTTTTTCTCTTCACGGCCAGCAACTAGGTTTTCTTTTTCATTTTCCATGGTTTCATGCCCCACGACGCTCAACACAAACCAGCAAAGCCCCAGAACGCACAATACGACCAGCAAATGGCCTCTTCGTTCTTCCTTTATGTTCGCACATCACAATTAACAACAACGCCCCAAATCTTTTCTCCTTCACGTGACCTAAACGCAGCAACAATGGTTGCTCTGTTTTTCGGTCATCCAAATGCAGCAACCCTCTTTTTCATTCTTTCGTTCCTCTTCATCCCGGCTAGCCACACGCATATCATTTCTTCTTCGTTCCGGTCTGCCCAAATAGCCACAGAAAGCTTCAGTTCATCGTCTTCATGCGGACATAGCAGGACCACCCACACCTAGCTTCGGTTTCCTTCTTCTTCGCCTCAAATCGCACCACCACCCTAATCGCAACAATAACTTCGTTCTTACCAAATCGCACCAATAACTTCACCAGTAATTTTTTTCTTCATTTTTCCTGTTCGTGTGATGCAGCAGTAGCAGCTGCTTCTGATTTCCATTCCTTCCTCTGTTTGTGCAACAACACCTAAGAGCAGCAGCAGCAACAGAGCCGTTGCTCTGTTCCATTTCTTTGCACCCATGCAACTTCAATCTTTCCTCATCTTCAAAACAGTGCACCGGCGGTAGCAGCTGTCTATCCACCAGCAACTACTCACCATCTTCCATTCTCTGTTCTTCGTTACAGTCTGCAGCAACCAACTGCACTAACTTCATCGCCCTCCGTTTGTGACTCCCGGCCAACCGCACAAAAACCAGAGATTTCTGGTTTTCGTCCTACATCTTCTTCCCACCAGAACATCACTCCCCTGTTTTCATGCGCAAATCAAATACTTCCTCTGTTCGTTACCCAAACACGCACAAGCAGCTTCTTCTTTCATTTCGTTTCGTCTTCAATTGGTTCAGTTCAGCGTCCAGTGTCCAACACCTCTGCAGCTCCTCTTCCTCACTTCATCTACTTCTTCACGTTTCACCAGCAGCAGCACCCCTTCCCCCCAAAATCACGTCCTCACTGTTGTCCTTCTTCTTCTTCATTTGTCTCTGTTTTAACACCACCATGAACCAGAAAAATCAAATCCCTCAAACCCAATTTGTAGCAGCTCGCACATCTCCTCCCTCTTCATTGATTTGTCCGACTGTAGCAAAACCAGAAGTTTTCTGGTTTGCTCTTCTTCGATTTGCCGAACGCCTGTACCAGAAAGAGACTCAAGTTCTGGATCTCTTCTTTCGCCGCCCAAACCAGAAGCTTCCGGTTAGTTTTCGCCGCCAAACCAAACCAAACCAAAAGTTTTTGGTTTGCTCATGAATTTTCAAATTATTAGTATTATTATTATTTTACTTTTTTTTTTTCAAGTTTTGATTTCCAATAATCTAAACCCAAATATTATTATTTTACATATGGTAAAACTGTTAAATGCATCTCCATAAGTTAACATTCATTAATTTTTTGCACATGCATACAAAATTAATTATTTTAATCAATGATGAACTATTAAAATTTTAAAGCCATTAATCCAAACTAAACAAGAATCAATTATTATTTGTTTGATTTGATTTGGGTTAACAACAATTTTTTTCTAAACTCTAAAAATCTATTTTATGATTATTATTATTATTATTATTTTCATAAAACTATTATTTATTTATTTTTACTTTTATTTTTGTTATTTTATTTTAATTTTTCATTTTCCTACGAAGTAATATTTTACTTTATGTTTACTCGCGACGTAATGCGCTCACAAAATTCTGGTGTGTTACAATCTACCCCCCTTAAATAAAATTTCATCTTCGAAATTTGTGTGGGGTTAACTCATATTGTCAATCAGTCTGTGTTTATTAAAATTCATCACGCTTCTGCTGCACTACTTTGATCCTACATAGAGAATCCTTCCACGTTCTACCAAATCATATTTCTCATATTCATGAATATAACTAGGATATTCATTCACCCACATTAGATTCATCATCTTGCAATACTACCAGATATAAATTTATTTCTCCTTCAAAAACCATTCTCTGATAATTAACTAAATCTCCTTAATTCCTACACATAGCTGAGCAAAACCATAATAACTACCGTCTTTCTTGAAACATCACGTCTTCAACTATCATTGATGATTTTTCGAATAATGTACGTCCTATTTTCAGTAAGAAGATTTTTGAACGTAATCTTCTACCTGAATTGACGCTTACAAAGGACAATCAATCCACCACCGTTGACGTGATTTAGTATAAGGACTATGATATCCTCACCCAGGTATCATATGCGACATTCATGACAGTTCCATAAAAAGATTTAGAATTTACCAATAGTCTGGTGTATACTCTTGCCCGGGATGTACTTGAACTATTTCACCATTTTTATTTCCATTCATCATGCAATCCGACAATTCTCGTAGTGACAACCTTTTTTTTTTTGAAATAAGGTTCTGGCACAGATGGCTCAAATGGTACTTATCTAATTTTTCTATTCTATCATTTCAGCCTAAGGCGATTGTGTTCCTACAAATACCCTATGCAGAGAGATCAACGGTCATTATCTAGAATCAATTACTGCAGTAATAGATGGTAGGTCATACAGACCAGAAATATCATGTGAAACATCCGTTCCAAGAATGATAGTTGGATCTTTGGAGATCAGAGGATTAGAAGGAACTTTTTCGACGGACAATAAAGAATTTAAGTCACCAAGTTCGACATTGATCTATAGGAGAACATTTGTCAAGTATTGATCATTAACCCTTGTTGGAACAATGCATTGAGTCACAATATCAACATCAGCTAAACTTTCCTTCATCCACAAGCCATATATAGTAGATGTTTTCCTCTTTGGTGAATGCTAAAGGATGAACTGGGATGTTCTAGGAACTTTAGCTTGTATCTGTTCAAACATCTGCTCAACTCGGACAAAGGGAAAAGTTCTCCTAGCTTGAGGATTTACTTCGAATATATCAAATGGTTAATTGACAAAAATTTCCTTCTGCTCTCCACGTTTGATAAGATCTCGAACAAAACTACGTATGTCACAACGAACAAAAAATGTACAATGGCTAGTGTTCTATCTTGTTGGTTGCACTTACTTAATCACACCTGTGGTGTCACTGTTAGCTACAGGGTTTTCACCATTTGCTCCCAATTCTGAGAGTAACCTCAAATACTTTTCTCTCTGAGACCTCAGCTATTTTTACTACTATCACCTCCCTGATCTGGCTTGTTTCTACTCTCTCCTAAGCACACTTAACTGTGGAGTTCTAACGAGATCCGGTGCATTAGCACTAGTATGATCGCACCCCTTATTTCCTCATTCCAATTTATCGATAGGCACTAACACAATCTAAGTTCCTTGGTCTGCATCCTTTTCCTCGCTGCTCATTTGTCTTGGCTTATTCTATCGAGATTGTTGCTCTGTTACCAAGGTTGCTTCTCTTAGGTTCTCCAGCAATCTGCTCTGACGGTGCCCTCTTATGCTTGACTTTTCTGCTTGTTCCTGTTCTAAGTCATTCTCACTCGTCTTCCACCAATGATATGCTGGTTCCACCAATTGGTATGCCGCTAACGTCATCCTTCTAGGTCCAATCACTTTCATAGCCTTCAACTGCTGATTAATTTCGATGAGCCACTTTTCTACTAAAAAGGGATCAGTCATGACTTCAGAAGTACTAGGTCTCAACTTCTGGAATTCATTCAACAAATCTCGTTGCTCCTTGTCATAAATGACTGATCTACTCCATAGCACCATACCTATAGGCCACTTTATCTGATGAGTTTGAAGTTGTAGCCACATCTGAGGCTCTGGTTGCACTGGTGACTATACTTATGTATAAGTAGGCACTGACAACTGTGGTACTGCCAATGACCACAGAGTCCTAACCACTTGTTCCACAATTTCTGGAGTGTTCTCCAATCTCACTTTATGAAAAATCGCAGTTATCAATTTTCAGGATTACTAAAGTCTCTCAGGTCATTGCCACCCTCGACGTGCTCTCACCACCCAGTACAGTCTCATCTCTTACCTCTTGACATGAACAACAAGGCAAGACTGTAACTCAGCGTTCCATGATCTATTCATGTTAAGTTGAAGAACAACGTTTATTTTATACGTATACATCTATATATAGCTATCTTCTATTTTTTTTTTTCCAGTATCGTGACCCATCTTACTGACCCCTACTTCCTATACGCCCATGCTATCTCTCGTTTCTCGTGCTAGGGTGACTCTAGGTGCATAGTCTCTAAGTTCTCGATTTGTCTCAGTTGTCTAGGGTTTTATGCTTCTAAGTCGGCAGCATTTCGTCTGTTTCTGGGTACAGGAGTTTGGGTTATAATACTTAAATGATTTAACTATATATATATCAAACAATCATGCAACAACTTCGCAAACAGTACACGCTAGCATAATGTAATTCTGAAGCTTCCATCAACGCTTCCAGGTCCGTGTGCCCCATCCCACACTTGCCCTTCCACACCGACTTCCACCCAGAATTACATTACACCCAAACAATGGCGCAAGTGTCTTGATATCCGCAGTTGTCATGTCCCACTGTGTTGATCAAGCACAATGTAACCTGTGCATCCGCAAAATTACTCTAAGGCTGATACAAGCCCCACCATACTGTACCGCCCCATCCCAATACAATATAGTACGTACACGTTTAGCCAAAGAAATCGATCACTCACCAAACATGGTCCGTCATTCTCTGAATTCAAGATTCCTCCGTACCCCCAAATCCCTATCTACCCCATCCTACATAGAGACCAGGGATACAAGCTCCTCCCAAACTCGGGTTATGACCAAACAAGTGTGCGTTCAAACACGTTATCAGTTTCTAACCTATGTCCTAAAAGCTTTTAATTTATTTCTGATCCACTGTGCCTTTGAGACAACACTCGGTCTTTACCTAGACCTATGGTCACATTACTTCACTTGGCCTGACATCTTTCAGTAGGATTGCTAAGTTTGATTCCACAAAACTTCTATATGACACCATCGCCTCGAATCACACCTGTGACTGCAACTCAAATGCGTTGGCATCATCCTAGTCTTTTCCTCGACTTCTAGCCACCTACTATTAATTTCTTTCCAGTTTAAACAGTTATTTGTTTCTTGTGATACCATCATGTCAAGTACTGTCATCATAGGTCCTTTTTGAATGATAATGAAACCTGCTAGGGACCTCTAATCAACAAAAGGTAATCCCTCGGGTACGTACTTCCGCAGAAGAAGATCTAACCAGATTAACCCTTCAGGGACATTTACCCTAAAAGTAGGTCAATTATCAGAAATCATTATCTCTTCTTGGGTCGCATCAATAACAGTACTCAATCCTGTTGACATCACTTACTTTCCTCTAGACTTCTACCCATGCTACCCTTTTTCAAAATCATACTCAAGAAAATTCATTTTTCGATGAAAGCAAATCTAATAAAATTCATTTGCAGTGAAAATCATATCCAGTGACTCAAATCTAGCCTAGTGTATCATAATACTGAGCTCTAATTGAAAAATAAACAAAATTAATATGCATTAATAAACATTACTTAGAATTAGGAATTATAAAATGCTAAGATTGAAAAATAAACAAAATTAATTAATGAATGCATCTCCAATAATCCAAAGTTTAAATCAAGGAATTAAAAAGAATTAGAAGTCATTTATACGATATTAAATCATTCAAATAGGAAAACAAATAAATAATCACTTAAACTAGTGTTATAAATAAATTTAGTAGAAAATTTCAAGTAATAATGGGAAATGAAAGATCGTCAACTCCTAATAAGACTAGAGGTTTAACGAACAGAAGTCTTATTTTGTTCGTAATTATTCCGCGAATAATTTGACTATAATAAAAAGAAGTAGAAATTAAAGAATATTTAATTTAACAATGATACAAAAAAAAAAGATCCCCAAAAGTTGTCTAATTCCTCATGAAAATTAGTAGTAGAGAAATTAATAGAAATATTGATTGAGAAATCGTTATGCTACAATTATTTTGCAGAGAAAAATCTCTAGGACGATCGCTAGCGACGAAGGGGTAGAAAATCGCCCAAGAATTCAGGTGGGTGTGATTCTCTCTCTCTCTCTCATTTGTATTATGCGAATTTACAATTCAAAACATTGATCTGGTAGTTTAAATAAATTCATATTATGAAATGACTTGAACTCAGTTGTTTTGTGTATGCTATGAATGAATGGTCTGTTATTTAAACTTCTTTATGTGCATTGCTAAGGATTTCTTCTTTTATTTCCTTAAATTGAAGCTTCATATTTCATGATAAATGTACTGTATGTGCTAGATTATAATGTTTTTCTGTCACAAACTAAAATAAGATTAAAGGATCATTAAGAAACCACGTATCGGTGTGATCGATGAGCCCGAGGCGGGTCGAGGTGATATCTCCTATATGTCACCGTTTGAGATCGACGTGCCACAAGGCGGATCGTAGGTATTCGCAATCATAGCTGTTGAATTCAGCTAGTAGTCTTTGGGAGTTAGTACGAGGCTGCAGGAAGTACCCTCTCTTAAGCTGTGATACTAAGCACTTGACTGATTTTAGATAGTTTCTCGAGACTCTCTATGATTAGACGGGATCACAGGAGATACAAAGAGGCATCTCGACCCTCTTCCGGTCGTAGACCACAACTGAAACAAATAATTGTTTGAAACGCATAATTTATGCAAGTGTTTGAATGTTTTGAATTAGAATCATGTACAATTTAAATACAGATGTAGACTATGCTTAGGAGTAAATAAATTATTTCATAGCTCACTCGCGTTCGCGCGAAGGCGCGAGTGAAGCGAAAATGAAATATATCATTGGATCGAAAAATAATAATAATAATAATAATAATAATAATAATAATAATAATAATAATAGTATGATAAAACTATATTTTATGTTTTATAGATATATATATGTAACACCCCCAGCTCCCGTTCTTTCTCTGTCACATACGTCATAGGTGACGTGGTGGTCTCGTAGCTTGAGACGTCATTTCTTCTGAGTGCAGTCAGTCCTGCTTTCTATCTGAGAACTGGGGATATTACTTTTTCTTTTAATCATTTATCTGTTAGTTTCAACAGTTTATATCTAAGGGATAAAATATAAATACAATAATCTGAAAACATTGCTTTATTATCAGAGTTATGAATAATTTTGTGGGCTCCATAAACATCTTTATATAATACAATTATTACTGATTTTTGACATAATCAAGCCCTACAATACACATCATTTTTTACTATCCTGTACACTGTCATTAATTTACATTGATCTGCAGAGGCATCGTCTTCAATAATTTCCTGAAAAAAATGATTAGGTGAGCTCAAGAGCCCAGTGGATCATACACAGTACATCCATAACATTATTTAAACCAAACACTGAACATGCAAACACTTATCATCCATTAGGCGTTTCAAACATTTAGTTATCAACAGTTGTCAATTAGACTGAAAGGGGTTAACCTCTATGTTCCAAATCTTGGGAGAGAGATCAATTCTGAAACCCAAACCCTTCTCTGGGATCATTTCTGAAACCGGTTCTTTCAGGTGTCAATTATGACAACCAGTTCTAATTCTGCATGGAACACACAAGAAGACATTCGTCCCCGCGCCGGTACGTAGTTAAAATCTTTATTAATATTCTTTTTGTGAACAGAGCATAATAAAATAAATATTTCATCAATAATTAAACATTACATCAACATGACATCATAAATCAATCTTTCATAAAATAAAAACAATGACTGTTGATTTCTGATGTAGATGATCGTACAAGATGCAACTACATAGCATACTTTCTCGGTCATAAATAAAATAAAGAAAAATCTTTCACACATCATTAAATCAATAACCATGCATAATTCTAGATATTCAAATAATGCAAACATCACATATTCAGCATTAAAATTCAAATAATACTACAGAGTAGAGTAATCACTTCCACCTCAGTAGTATTTCTCTGAATCCTTGCAGTATTATCTTAACTTGTTTCGAGGCTTTGACCAACAGTCTTCAGGATCTACATTTCGAAAATGTGATTTAATCGATGTCCATGAACAGTATCGTATGAACAGTACTGTATATATGAACATTGCCAAATAGTAACCGTGAATAGTATCATATGAATAGTATCGTATATATGAATAGTAAACTACGTATGTGTACTAAAATGAACAACAACATCTCCCAACTTAAATAAAGACTAGAGCAGAGTGATTATACCTACTTTGATCAGAAACACCCTCCAATTGCTTTAGAAGAGGCACCCAACAGTAGATCTTTATTATTGCTATGCAGAAACTAGGGTTTTCCCCTTCCTACTACTATATTTGCTGTCTAAAACAGCTAAAGAACAAGAGAAGAGAGTAAGCAAAGAAATTCTTTCTTCCTTGCTGGAATGAATTTTCAGAATGAGGGGGGGGGGGGTTTATATAGATTTTTCTGGCAGAAAAAGACGAAACTGCACAGTTGTAAATAGTTTATTACTGTAGCTACAGTAACCCGCCGAAAGTTATTTTGTCTGCTGACAAAATAGTGACCGTATTTGTGAACAGTAAACGTATATTTGAATAGTAACAGTAAATTTTTTTTTTTTTTTCGAATTTTGAGTATTACAACACTGAAATTTGTGGGTATTACAACCTACCCTCCTTAAAATAAATTATGTCCTTGAAATTTGCACTTATCCACATCAATGTTGTTTGCAAAATAGTTGTAGAGTCAGTTCCGGAATGAATTTCAACTTCGAACTCTTCATTTTTAGTTGGTGGTAGTCTACAGTGGATTATTTTTTTACAGAATAGGAGTATGAACATGGCATTCTAGTGTCAACAGGAACAGTGCCGCTGACAAAACAGTGCCTTTGACCGTGACGCTGACAATTATGCCGTTAAAACAGTGTCTTTGTCTGTAACGCCGACAATTATGCCGTTAAAACAATGTCTTTGTCTGTAACGCCGACAATTATGCCATTAAAACAGTGTTTGTCTGTAATGCCAACAATTATGCCGATAAAACAGTGCCTCTAACAGTGATGCCTAATAATTCTGTTGATAAAATAGTGTCGTTGACTGTAACGCCGAAAATTATGCCGTTAAAACAGTGTTTTTGTCTGTAATGCCGACAATTATGCTGATAAAACAGTGCCTCTAACAGTGATGCCTAATAATTCTGTCGATAAAATAGTGTCGTTGAGCGTAACGCCGACAATTATGCCGTTAAAATAGTAGTAGTGCCGTTATAATAGTATCGTCTCTTCTCCTATAAATTTCTGGCTATTCGCACCTTTCATCATTTTGGTTCGTCCATTTTTCTTGCTCAGCGAAAATGTCTTTCTTCTTCTTTTTCACCGTTATGGTTTCCTTGTCATCCGAGTCTGGTGATTCTTCCACTCTTCCGGTGCGTTCTACCACCATGCTAGTGCCAAAACCGCGAAGGTTCAAGACACTGGCTCGTAAATCTGTTCGTCCACCACCGATGAAACTCGACTCGGATTCTTCCGATGATGATCTTTCCTTGCCTTCTCAGTCTGGTAATTCCTCCCCTCCTCCAGTGCGTTCTAGTAC
>JAJIYU010002708.1:0-29219 GCA_030144865.1 Tinospora cordifolia | reverse complement strand
TGGTAGATTAGATATTTGCCAAGCATCATAATCATGTTCATTTACTATGCCACTGATTCTGTCTGATATTATAAATGATTTACCATTTGGTTCTATTACATCTCCCTTTGATACTCTAAAACCAAGACACAAACTTTTTCCATTCTTGGAATTTGATAGGAAGGAATCTCAAAATTGAAAAGAAAGCTAAAATGAAAAAAATAAAAACAAAAATAAATAAATAAAACAGAAACAAAAATCTTACTTGCGTTTCCAGGTCCTCAGAGTTCAACCTCTTGCTGTAGGCATTGATAAAACTGCTCCGCTCATTTTCAGGGATCAATTCTCTAAAGGACTCCCATGCTGAGTATTGAAATAAAACAGAAACAATAACCAACTGATCATACATACACAAACTAACACACCTTACTTAGGAGCACAAGCCAAAAAGTAAAGAATATAATAGCTCTCAACCAATGCAGCTGTTCTTGAATAATTTGGGCAAGGGTATAAGTTGATGTTGTTATTTACAAATAGTAAAATGACTGAACAGATCATACCATCTGGAAATATAGCTGCAGCCCCCCCTTCATAAAACCAATCAAGCTCCTTCTTTCTTAACAGAAAAATGCCCCTGAGGATAATGCCAGTAACCTTTCGAAGAGAATGAAATAAATAAAGTAAGTGGTTTATCTAGAGAAAGCAAAGGCTTTCCCAAAGCAAGCAAACTATACCCTTTCTTCTCCAATAAAAAATGATTAAAAATGAAAAAGAAAATGAAAGCACCTTATCCGGGTGCGATTGGCTGTATGCAAGTGCCAGAGTGCTTCCCCATGACCCTCCAAAAACCTGCAAGTTCCATCCCAAGAAAAAAGATTTAGATATACATTTGCTAAGATTAAAGGATCTTTCATAATGAGATTACCTGCCACTCTGGAATTTTCAAGTGTTCTCTTAGCTTTTCAATGTCATTAATAAGGTCCCATGTAGTGTTCTCCTCCAAGCAGGCATGGGGAGTACTTTTACCAGCTCCTCGCTGTAACAGGGGCCAGTAATGTTTATTAAATTATATAATGGCATCTAACTATTCCAACCATTCAAGTCAAGGTTGAATTGAAAACCTGATCAAACAGAACTATACGATAGAACTCTGGATCAAAGAAACTTCTGTTACCAGGTTTTGTTCCTCCTCCTGGGCCCCCATGGAGAAAAACTACTGGCTGCCAACATTCCAAGGAAATTCAGTGAAATCTTTGTAAAGTTTTAGAAAGCACAGAAGAAATAAAATTCTGCTAAAGATTTCATGAGAAAATACTGAGTCCCAAGAGCACATTCAAGAATGTATGCCAATGTATACAACTATCTAGAAAATCAGCTTCTACGAGAGCTTTATAGTCACAGTAAATATCTCAACAAACAAAAATTACAGGGTGAAAAATGAAAGGTTGAGCTTGATCTAAAAACATAACAAAATAAAATTCCCATCACCAAAAAAAAGAGGGGGGGGGGGTTTGTTGGGGGAGGGGGCGGGGTGGAGGGGAAAGAGTATGATTTGATTAAACCATGCTTATATATATATAAGACATCCATAAACCGTTGAATCAGATCAGATCCCAAGACTTCAGATAACATAAAAAAAAAAAAAATCTACTCTCAAACTGATTCAATCACTTGACGACCAATGCCATTTAAATCATACATATGAAACATTTGGCAGAGAAATAATTCAAGAAGAAAAATAGGTAGCATAAAGTTGAGAAACAGCAACTCACATGGCCATTGGGATTCCCGGACTGCTCCCAATAGATAGAATGAAGATCAGAAACCTTCAAGAAACCCGAACTGTACGGTTCAATATCAGGATAAAGATTTCTCTTGAGCTCCTTACCCAAATCCATCGACACACCACGAGAATTTT
Source organism: Tinospora cordifolia (assembly GCA_030144865.1). NCBI lineage: Eukaryota > Viridiplantae > Streptophyta > Magnoliopsida > Ranunculales > Menispermaceae > Tinospora > Tinospora cordifolia. The sequence goes on along the minus strand of JAJIYU010002708.1, from coordinate 27,322 downwards.
CAGCAGAAACTACCAGTTTCTTGTGCCTCCCTACACCCAATCAAAATTGCCAGTACACCTAATACTCAAAACCCCTACAACCAGTTCTGATTTTCAATTTAAAGCTAAGATTTGAGGTAAATTTACGAGTAAGATACATGTGGGCAGGTTTGAAAAGAGGGGACAAAGTGTTATAGATAATAAATTTTTACCTGAAAGACGTCTTGGTGAGATGGAGGATGGATAAGCTATGGCGAAAGAGCGAAGAGGCGAGGAAGAGTAAATATTATTGCGAAGAAGAAAGATGCTTTCAGCAACAGCACTACTATGAACGTTTAATCTCATCCTAAAAACCAAGCTTTGTATTGTGTTCTTCCATTGCCAAAAATAATTCAATACCACTATAACAAATTCCAATAGCATTATAATTAATTCAATAACTAATATTCTCTGTTTTAACGGAAAAGTGTGTGCTAGATTGTCAGCAACAAAATAAATAAATCCCCCGTTTTCGTGCCAATCCCCGTGTAGACAGACTGGTCACTCGCCTGTTTCAAAGATTTGAAACCAAGGTTCGAGTTTGGGGAAATGGCATGAGAAGAAGGAGAGAAGAAGAAGAAGAATGAGAGGTATTTCAAAATACCTTAATTTTTTTTTATTACTACTAACCTTTTTCTAAAAATATTTTGTAAAGAAAAATAAATCAAATTTCAAAATATTTGCGTCCAATTTCAATTTTTGGCTTTAAATCACCATTGTTAATGCAAAAGTTGAGTAATATGCTCATGCTTCTCATTTAAACTAATTTTGAGTAAGTTTCCAAGTGACAGTCAAATTAAAAGGACATCAATCTGGCCAACCATATGAAACCGGGTGGAGTACTTCAGGATTTTAGACAGAGTGGCCCAAACTAAATAACCTGACCCGCCTGTAGTATTCTTCTATATTTATGTGCATGACATCTTGAGACAATCATCTAAAATTTCTTTTCGAATCTTCACTCCTTCCATTAGACAATCCCTTACATTGTGAAAGAATTGCCAACTTTGACGAGCAACACTTCCAAGCAAGGAAATATTTTTGACTACTTAGAAAGGTTCGGCAAGAGAGCTTTCTCAAGTTTTCTGCAAGCAATGTGAGATTAAATTTTAAAAGAAACCAATTGTTTCCTTTTCTAACTCTATCTAATAAAAGAAAACATATGTTTATTATGAATTTAGTAATTGGGTTATTTTAAGAGGTTAATTAAATAATAACATGGATGTATACATTCCTGTAATTTAATAACTGATCATATAAAAATATATGAAGAAAGAAAATGAGGGAAGGCTTTTTATAAATAAACATTAGTAAGTAATGAGGCTCATGAATGAATTAAATGTTTTAAACTTTTTTTCTTGTTATAAATAATTATATTGAATGTTTTTGTAATCCGTTAACATTTAGTATTTTGTGAACCATAAATCTCATAATGTCTAAACTAATGAGATTATTTAAATATCATCATTCTAAAAATCTATATAAATGAATATTATATCTCATAAAAATTATCAACAAAGAGAATAATTCTCTCTTGAAATTTTTTCTTCTCTCTAGTGTTTTTGAGTAATTCTTCTTCTTTTTTGTATTTTTCAATTTGTTCTAGTTAGATTTGTAATATGTTATCAGTATGACCAAGCTCTTGATAAAAGTATCTCAAAGATCAAAGAAATAAGAGTTTCGAAGGTGAAAGCTTGAAGACATGTTTTTAATTTGTAAGATCAATTTTATATTATTATTTGAATGATGCATATATGTTGTATATATGTATGTTTTAATATAAATTATATATAATGTTACTAACTAAGAAAGTATGCTTGTAGTTGCGTCTTTTACGATTTTTTATGTCAGAAATTAAAAGTTAAAATGTGATAAATGAATAATTTATTTAATATATAATTAATTACTTGTGTTTTGTTCTTGATTTATTTAATATATTATAATTTTAAGTTGATATTAGGTAAGTCTTGTCTAGAGTGAAGTTAAACATTAAAAGAAAGATGAGTTTTCCTATCTTAGGAGGTTAGTATTTTAAGAAGACTATGTCTCTTCGCTCTTTCTTAAAGGTTGTCCTACCAACTTATATAAGTAGTACATTTTTTTTTAAAATTATGATGTGAACATATGCTTTTAAAGTTTTATACTTTATTAGCTAATTTAGTAATATTTAACTTTAATTTGAAGACAAAATATTATTCTTTGTATTATTTACTAATCATGCATATATTGTTTATAATTATTATTTAATTGCAATTAGTAGATATATATCTATCTTATTAATGTTATGAAAAATAAATGATCTTTGCGAATATAATTATTAAATTGCTCACTTTAGTGTATGAGCAAAAAAAATTATTTTGATGAATTTTTTTTTTTCTGTTAAAGTGTTATTGCAAATTCCTTGAAGTGAATGTTGGATTTGTTAATAATTATTAATATGAATGTGAATATAATCGCTATAATATATATAAAAAAATATATATGATAGCAGTTAAGGGAAAAGCAATTTTCAATATCATGGTAATCATAATTTTTAAATAGTATTATGTTATTAAATAGTATTAAATTGTTTACCTAAATTTAATACATACATATATACATACACATACACACACGGAGATATATATATATATATATATCTTAGTGAAAATATACCTTAGTTTTGGGTTACACAGTAAATTAACACTGAAAAAATTGAAATTCAAAACTTCTATAACAATTCTAAATTGAAAAGAGGTAAAAATAATTTACCCAAAATGTCAGATCTTCGAAAACGGACAACTTTTTTTTTCTTCTTTTCTTCTTCTTTTTCTCTTTCTTTTCCTTTCTTATTCTCTTTCTTCTCTTTTTTTCCCCTCTTTTTTCTCTCTTCGTTTTCTCTCTCTTTTTCTCTCTTTTTTTTCCTTTCTTTCTGGGATGGTAGTTGTGAGCAAGAATTGAAATGAGAAGGTTTTATAGAAAGGTGTTTGGTGGATCCCATGAATCGAAATAAGTCAACAAAAATGGCAATAATAAAGTTCTAATAACCTAGAACTATTCAAACAAATGTTTTGAATTTTAAATCTAGATTATACGTACGAGCAAGGAAATCACGCCCACCTAATTTCATAGACCTTCAGGGCTGCATTGCTTTCCTTTGAGCTATTCAATATTTTAAAATTATAAAATCAGCAATTTAAAAATCAACAAAACTTTCTAAGTTTTTAACTCATATTTAATCTCATCTAAAATATTTTTAAGCTTAAATAATTTCTAAAATAATTATAAAGTCTAAATATCAGTTTCAATTAATTTAGGGTTATTCTAAAATTTTAGAATTTTATATCTTCAACATAAGACAATTTCTTAGTCCTCCAAATTTTAAAATCTGAAATTAAAAACTTTAATAATTAATTTTCAAGCTTCTACGATTTATTCACTTCTAAATAAATTTATTTAGATTAGAACTAATAAATTAAAAACACTAAGCTTAAATTTGTGCTCCAAAAATAATTTTCTCATGTTCAATAAATCTCATTCCACTTAAAATAAGATTTTTATATTTAATATTTGAACAAATTCCAAAATATTGCATTATCACTTGAAAATCTCCACAAATTTAAATAATTTATTCATATCATAAATATTATAAATAAATTAGTTACGAATAAAATAAGACTTCTAAATATTATAAGTTTAATTTCAGAGCCTAAAATTTCATTCTTTTCTTATAAAAGATTCTAAGCTTCTAGAGGTTTATTTTCCATGTTTTCAACTAACCAAAATAATTAAATTTTAAATCTTTAATATTATTCCTCGTCTACTATATAAAAATCATTCCTAATTAAATTGGGATTCTATCCGCAGAATCTTTTAATTTGAGTTTCTAAAAAATATTGAACTTTTTTCAAATTTTCTAAACATTCAAAATAAGTTAGATAATTTTAATAATTAATTCTGAACTAACTTTAGTTCAAGATAAGAAAAATAAATACATAAAATAAAATTTAATTTTAATACCTCTCCGAAATTTGAGCCTCCGTTCAAAATTCACATAGATAAAAAATAATAGTTCCAACAAAGAAATATTAAACAAAGCTCCAACTTCAGATTTTTCACTACCAAGAGTTTCAAATTTTCTAAACCTCATTCTTCGCATCCACACAATTTAGACTGACTACAATATAGAATTTAGAATTTCAAAGCTTCAATACCTCTTTGCTGTGATTTTCTGTTCAAACCCTTTCAAAATGAAATTCTAAGCCCTCAATCTGTTGCAAATCTAAACATAATATTTAATCTCTCAAACACTAACACAATTTATTTTAAACAACCATTAGAATCCCAAATAAAGCTCACCATGCTCCAATTGATTTTTGAATGTTGAAACCCTTTTTGCAAGACATTTTTCACGGATCAATGCTCCAAAACAATATTGAAATTTCTTAACCAACCAATTGAAAATCTGGTTTCTTTGTTGAAGCTTTTCTACGCAAAAATCCCAATCTAGGGCATCAAAATTCTCCAATTTCATGCCCAAAATCCAGCATAAGATTTGAATCTAGGACATCAATCTTTAGACGTTATCTTATTCAATTCGAACTAGCAGAATGCACCACACCACAACTAGTTTTGCTCTTCGTCTTCACCTTCTTTACACATCAAAATGAGCAACCCTTCTTTTTCGTTCTTCACCAACCCGTTATAGCAATAGCACGCACGTATAGCTGTTGTCTGTTCTTCATTTCAACCTCACGTTCTTGTTCATCATAGACAACAGCAGAACATCACGCCACATTTTTGTCCTCTTTGTTGAACACGACAGTGGCAGCAACACACATTCCCAATCTCACCACCATGCCTCTTCTTTCCTCTATTTGATTCATCACGGCCAGCAAGCTCCAACAACCCCCAAATCACAAACTAGCAACATCAAAACTTCTTCTTTGTCGTGCAAGCAAAATGTAGCAACAATCCACAACTAGAAATCTATAGTTTTCTTCTTCTTTCAATGCATGGTTTCTTCTTCTTGTTTGATCGTCTTTGTAATAAACCAAATTTTTATAACGTGTACACGTCGAAAATAAATTTTTAAAAATATTAAATAAATATAAAAATGTTCGAAAACATAATTTAAATATTTATTAAATAAATAAAATAAATCACATCGGTTATTTTTAATATTCGGATTTTTCAATGGCTGGTGATCACAGACGGAGGAAAAGGAGTTGGTTGCTACTCATGTCACCACCGAACAATGAGGAAATAGAGGAACAAGGGCGATGACTGGTTCGAGGAAATAGTGGCAGCTGCGTGAGGATGTGACGATGTGTGCTCGTGTATGATGATGAAGGTGGACGATGAAGACAAAAGGCAACAATTGCTGTTGCTATATTGGATGGAATCAAAACAGGGGAAGGATGATGGATTGTTGGTTGAGCAAAAAAATAAAGTGCAGCAGCTGATTTCATTTTGTAGTGTTGCTGTTCGTTCCCTGCACAAAGAAGAGGCTGTGCATGAAGATGATTGCACCATTTGGTATAGCTGCTACTGCTGTTACTGGATTAAGAACATCCGTGAAGAAGAAGAATGGAAAACAGAGGAAAACTAAGAAAATTGATTCTTAGTGTGGGTAATGGCCGTGAACAATGGAAATGAACATGAATATGGGGCAAGTTGATTGATGACTGCTGGTGTGTGATTTCTAAATTGAGCATGACTGTTGTTGCTGTTGGCTGGCGGAGGAACGAAAAAAAGAGGTAAGACAAAGTTTTGGATGATTTTGTTTGGAGAATTATAATAATGAAACCATTGTTCTAAAAGAAGAAAAATCAAATGACAGAATTTAGTTATTTGATTGAATTGTAATATGACAAATTTGTTTGGGAAGTTGGGTGTTGGAATGGATTAGTTAATTAATTAATTAATTAATTATTTTATTTTTGTAACCTTGAGTAAAATTTAGTTAGAACAAATTAAAAACATGTATATATATAAGTGTGTGTAAATTAACTCACATGTGAATAGTAGAAAATCTGAAAAGAGAAATTAGAATTTTAGAAAAATGGACTCAGAAATTTAGTGAAACAATATTTTAGGAAATCTTAATGAGATCATAAACTATCAAAGAATATTCTATTGTGAAGATAACAACAACAACAATAATAAGAAACTTCAATAAACTTTAATCTCTTATAGGAAAGAGATTAGAAATCTTAAATACGAAGAAGACTAAAATTGTAGCAATTAGAGGTCTTATTTTGTTCGTAACTATTTTATCTAAAAATATGAATAATTCATTTAAATCATAGAAAATAAGAAATTTAGAAATACCTAAGTAATAAATTCTAATATATGAAACTAATATCTAGACTATAAGATTAATTGAGAAAGTATTTGAGTCTGAGGATAACTTGAATAAGATTGAAAATTTTAGTAGGAAATCAGTGAATCTTATTAATCGTTGAATTTCAAAAATCATAAATTTGGAGCATCAAATGTCTTGACAGAAAGCAAGGAAGCCCTGAAGAATCGGCGAAATCAAGTGAAAATGACTTCCTTGCTCATCTGTATTATATGGATTTAAGATTCAAAGCATTTGATTGAATAGTTCTAGAATTACTATAATTTTGTTAAGAAACTGGTGTAATTGTTTGGCTTGACTAGATGATTGATGATTTATTTAATTTGTACCTTGTTTAATTATAGCATGCATTAATAGGAAATCATGCAGTTAGGCTTCATTATTTACGCATGTGAATGGCCTGCATTCTTTGATTTCTTTTCCATGATATACATGATGATTGGTATAAATGAAATGGCTTGTGTATAACACAAAAATAAGACGATGGTTTATTAAGAATCCACGTATCGGTACGATTGACGAGCTTGAAGCGGATCGAGGTGGCATCTCCTATATGTCATTGCTAGAGATTGTCGAGCTACAAGGCGGATTGTAGGTATTCCCACCTAGAGCTGATTGTGATAGCTCGAAGCCTTTGGGAGACGGTACGACATCACGATAAGTAAGCTTTCTTACGCTGTGATGTGATTGTTGATTGATTTTAGAGGATTATTGGAACCCTTTGAGATTAGATTGGATCACAAGGAATAGCGAGAGTTATCTCAACCCTCTTCCGGTCTTAGAGCACAACTAAAACAAATGAATGTTTGAACGCCTAATGTTTGAAAGTGTGTGTGTAATGTTTTGGATTGGGTCTATATAATGCATGTGATGTGTAGGATCGATCCACTGAGCTTTCGAGCTTACTCCCATTTCTATTTTTTAGGTAAACAAGGACGCAAAGTATTGTAATCTACGTCAGAAGACTCGCACTCTAATTGGACACCTCACGGGGAGGTTGTCTGGGATAGGTGACTTAATAGATAAATTTTATGTATTTTACTGAATTGTTTTTATATAATCTCGTTGGTTTTAACTTAATCATTCTATCTTTAAATGACTTTATTTGTTTAATGATTTTTGTTTTGAATGAACATTTTTAAGTATTTTCGCTGCACCAATTATACTTTGTTTGTGAAATTAAATGAATACGTAGGGAAAAGATTTTGATCCTTGATTTGTTTTAAAATACATACACAGATATTAACTTGAGAACGAATTGTTATGAACTTGATTTTAAAGAAATTTTTTTTGACTGAACGAAACCTTAAGTAGCATCTTGATTTTTATCGGGTGACGATCCACATGTGACGTAACACGTGAAAGGAGGTCCGGTAAAAAATTGGGGTGTTACAACACCCCACTTTGATTACAAAATTATGCAGATGGGCTTGGGTTGTATGGGACAAGACCGCGCCATTATTGAAGATGAAGGATCATATCGTAGTGAAGATGCTCACATCCACCCCTTACAAGAGGAGTAAGGCATCTACTAAGTCTCCTCCACCTACTACTGATCCTGCCAGTTCTGCCCCAGCCCCTAGATGCCCTACAGATGCTCCTCAATCCTCTTCTGCTGCTGCTGCATCTTCCTCTACCACTAAGCACACTATGATGCATTAGATGGCCTACATGACCCAGTGGATGCATCGTAAGGACCCGGATATGGCTGCAGTTTTTCCTCCTCCCCCTTGCACTTTACCCTACATGGAGATGGCATGTTGTGTTGCCACGGTGCCTCCGACTCTGCATGTGGATGTTGCTGATGGTGATGATGATGGCAGTGATTTCACCAGTTTTATCACAGAGGAAGAAGTCTTTGGACAAGCCCTCTGAGTTTTTTGTGCTTTCTTTACTTTTGTTGCTAAAAGTTTTTGTTACTCTTCATATCTGAACGTTTTGCACTAATGAATGCTCTTAGTACTGATAATGATGCCTTGCTCTTGATTAATGGTCTCACTTGTACATTGCAAATCTATTTTTCCATAACTTCTAGTTTAATTTTCTTCTTTTTCTTTGAATGCATGTGTGATGTATTACCCTTCCCACGTATACGTATCTATGTGCTCTTGAGGACAAGGCACAATTCAAGTTTGGGGGTATGTGTGTATTGCGTCAACACATAAAAGCAGAACAAACAGGGTCAATTTTCTTTTGTCAATCTTAGTCCATTTTCTTTCATTATCTTTACATTTTGTTAGATGCATGCATGTTAGAAAGCATTTTGCATTGTAGGAAGCACTTAGGATAGTTTGTTTTAAAATATATATATATATAAACTATTTTTTTTCTGAGTAACCTATGAAATTGTAACGTTCCTCTAGCATGATGAGACAAAGAATTAAGGTACGGTCTAACAGTCTGTGTGCTTGGTTTATCTGAAGTTTGATCTTGACAATACCTTGCAGTCTTAGGTAGTTTGAGATTCCAAAAACCAAGGAAAGTGAGGAGTGGAAATCAAACCACAAATGGAGAGAATTTCCCATAAACTCTTTAAATGATCAAATCTGTCTTGAACACTGCTTAGGAATGACTGAAGGAGGGAAATGAAGTAGGCCACCATTGTTTGAGTCATAGCCTAAAGGCTGGTCCCAACATTTATAATCCTTTGTAACCAACTTTGAGCCTTGTAACTTAGTTTCTTGCTTTGAACCTAAATGTTAAATATATAAACATTCTTTCCCTTTATGAATATCTTAGTTGGACCTATTTGTGTGCACTCATGGTTCTAATACTGTATATTTTGATGATGTGGAAGAAGGAAGGGATGGTAACATTGACATACATATGTCTTTGAGTTATGCTTCAGTTGTGAGAATGTTTCCTATGTATATATATGTTTGAAAAAAAAAGAGAGGGAAAAGAAGCATGCTTATTTCTTTAATGTTGCAATATTGTTAATGATGGATGAACTTCCCATTCTTGTGAAGGTGTACATTTTCAGCTCAATGAAGAGTGTATATGATGAGATAAGTTTGGGGGGAGCTTTAAAGACAAGGTTGTGATCATGAACAAGAAAATAAAGGATTAAATAGAAGGATCAAGGTATATTTGATAAATCAGACAAAATAGGTTGTTATTATTACTATGAGTGGACACTTGAGTCAGATCTAAATACCTGTTATACTTGTACCTTGAGCCAGACCACGTTACAACCTAGCAAAAGACCACTGATCCCAACTTCAGTTTGACCTTAGTAGTAGAGAGACAGAGTAGAAAGTTGGAAGAGTTTGTGTACTTATGTATTAGGAAAGGACTTCTGTAGGTGGGATGTTCCCGCAAATCACCAACAAAGTCTAGGAGGATTGAGTTACTTATAGATGAATGGGTAACGTTGGGAAAGAATAGAAAATAAATTGAAAATCTAGATAACCTGGCTGACCTTAAAGAATTGTTAATGAGTTATGAGCTAGAGGAATGGAAACAAGCGAGGTTCCAATGATGATTGAAATCAAAGTCACCTTGTGGTGATAGAATCGTCTGTTTAAATTTAGAATTTTGTTCGGGGACGAACAAAAGTCTAAGTTTGGGGGTATTTGTTAGTTGCATAGCAAACTAACATTAAAATAGGTAAATTATTACATTTTATAAGAAATAATAGAGAATTAATTGAATAATTGCATAATTAGCAATTTTTGCATATAGTTAGGGGGTTTGCATTGTTTAATATCTTTTTAAGCCTTGTTTTTAAAGTTTTGATATTCTTTTATGAAGAAATGATGTCTGGGAAAGGAATTGAGTGATTTGCAGGATACAGGTTGAAGCACAAAAGAAAAATGCATCATGGGAAGGAAAACAGGAGAAGGAATCATGAGAAAGTACCAGAAGACTGCGGTCCAACAATTGAAGACCATAGTAACAAAAGAAGGATCGAACCAGTACATAACGCATTGGGGACCGCGGTCACCAGAATGGGATATGCACAGAGCCAGGGCAGACCACGGTAGGCAGCAGGCAGAGAATTTCTAGGTTTTGTCATAGAAATCACTGACCGTGGTTACTGTAATAATCAGGACTTTTATAATTTTTAGTGCGGGACTATATATATGAAAGGATGATTAGAGTCAAAGATACCTAATTCGGAAAGAAACCACTGGTGACGGCTGTGGGGGATGAAAACCTGTATTTCCATTGAGAATTGAAGATTGTTTAAGAGATTTGAGTATGTTTTACTTCTTTTAATTTAATTTTATGTTTTTCTTTGAATTCATGTCTAGCTAATTAGTTTTGTTGTTTGGGATGTGATGTTCAATGCATAGTTTGTGAAATTTAGTTGTGGGTTATTGAATTATAAACTCTATTCCATATTGTGTAGACCTAATGCCTTATGTTTACTGGCCATAGACATATTGAAACCAACACTTTAGTCTATCTCAGAAGAGAAGCTTAAAGTATGGATGTCACAGTTTGGACTTGGACTAGTTAATTTATCGGGAGATTATTGACTAATCTAAGGGGTTGCACAGAGATTGTTGAACATAACATGTAGGTTGTTAAGTGAACACTTCGGAAGAGGGCTTAACGAGACAAACTTAGTGAATGTTGGAGTACCTTGGGAGAGGATTTCAACTGTTGATGCAAAAGCTCATAGTTTAAATAATTCATGATTATAACGAAGAATCGCAAACTATGCGGTGGCATTCACTATCCTAGACACGTTTCTACATAGATTTCTTAATATTAACTATTGCTTTTGTTTAGAGAAGTTTCTAGTTTTCAACTTAATTCAATTACATCCAGTTATAGTCTTGATAAAACTTTGATCAGTAGTAAATTGGGATTTAAAATAAAAAATCAACCCTTTTTCCATGATGACGATACCCAGTCTTACCGGTTTATACTTGAGCAAAACTGTACACTTGCAAGATTGCTAACAATTACAGAGCTGATATATGGCGTCAAGGAGGGCAAGCACACAGATTTTTGCCTTGACACAGAGGGTGCGTTGAGATTAGGGAACCGACTATGTGTTTCCAATTCTGGACAGGCCAAAGGAACCCTAATGGATGAGGCACACTTGAATAAGTACATTATGCATCCAGGGGGCGACAAGATGTACCAGAACTTGAAAACTTTCTGGTGGAGAGGCATGAAGAGGGACATTGCCAGATATGTCTCCCGGCGTCTGACTTGTCAACAGGTCAAGGCTGAGCACAGGAAACCATCAGATTTATTATAGCCACTTCCGATTCCTGAATGGAAATGGGACAGTATAGCGATGGATTTTGTTAGCGGCTTGCCGAGAAGTCATAAGGAGGAAGACACCATTTGGGTCATAGTAGACCAACTGACTAAGGTGGCACATTTTCTACCTATTCGGTCTACTGATGCAATGAGTAAGCTGGGAGAGCTTTATGTGCGAGAGATTGTGCGATTGCATGGTGTTCCCAATATTATAGTGTCAGACAAAGACTCCAGATTTACGTCTCAATTCTGGTAGAGCCTACAGAAGGAATTGGGGAGCAGAGTGACCATGAACACAACCTTTCATCCACAGACAGATGGGCAGTTAGAGATGGTCATATAGGTATTGGAGGATATGCTAAGAGCATGTGCCCTAGACTTTAGAGGAAATTGGAGCAAGCATTTACATCTTGCCGAGTTTGCATACAATAACAGTTATCATGCAAGTATCAAGATGGCTCCATATGAGGCACTGTATGGCAGACCTTGTAGATCACCATCCTGTTGGGCAGAGTTTGAAGACCACGTACTCACTGGACCCGAGTTAATTAAGGAGATGAGTTTGTAGGTGAAGCAAATCCAGAGGAGATTAGTTACAACACAAAGCAGACAGAAGAGCTATGCGGACAAGAGGAGAAAACCTCTAGAGTTCTAGACCGGTGATCAGGTATTTTTGAAGATCAGCCCACAGAAGGGGATCAGACAGTTTGGAGTGAAGGGGAAGTTATCGCCTCGTTACATCAGTCCTTTTAAGATTGTCAGACTGGTTGGTGTCTGTGCATATGAGTTGGATTTGCCAAATAAATTGTCCTCAGTACATAATGTGTTCCACGTTTCGATGTTCCGGAAGTACAAACCAGACCCATCTCATGTTTTACATCTGGACGAGATCGTACTTCGAGATGATACTACTTACGAGAAGCTAGCAGTACAGATCCTTGATCGTAAGGTGCAGAGTCTCAGGACTAATGACATTCCTTTAGTCAAAGTCCTGCGGAGGCATCATAACCTGGAAGGAGCGACCTGAGAGCTTGACAGTGAGATGCAGAAGAAATGCCTAGATCTCTTTGCCAGGACAGATTGATTGGACACATTGCTCAGGTACTTTTCATTTAAATTTCGAGGATGAAATTTCTTTTAAGGGGGGTAGATTGTAATAAACCAAATTTTTATAACGCGTACACGTCAAAAATAAATTTTTAAAAATATTAAATAAATATAAAAATGTTCGAAAACATGATTTAAATATTTATTATAATATTTATTAAATAAATAAAATAAATCACATCGGTTATTTTTAATATTCGGATTTTTCAACGCGTAAATAGTGAAAATAAAATTTTAAAAATATTAAATAAATATAAAAATGACCAGAAACAAGATTTAAATGTTTATTATAATGTTTAGTAAAGAAATAAAATAAATCACGTCGGTTCAAGTGGGAAAAAAAATTAGAAAACAAAAAAGATACTTATGAGGGTTTATTGAACTAATTTTGGAAAAAAAGGGGGAATTGGGCAAAAATTTCCTCTATGAATAGTAGTACTGTTCATCTGCGGGCATTGTTCATGCGGTTACTATTCAACCCAATTTTAATCGCAACAGATAGATGAAAACAGAACAAAAACAAAACGCAAAGATCTGATTTTTGGGGCATCCGTTTTCTGGTCACCGGAGATCCGATTTTCGCTCGTAGACAGTCAGAACGATCCAGATCGTGTCTAGAACAATTCATCTAAAGTAAGATTCTAAAGCTCTGAACTATTAAGATCTGAATTCTGTAGTCTGAATTGCGAATTTGAATTCGAGGGTTTCAAATTTGGGGTTTTTGATGTAAATAACGATCTAAAGCGCAAAGAGCTCAGATCTAGCTTGCTTACTGTAGAATAAGTGATTCTAGACTAGATTCCGTGAATTTTGACTGTTCATTTATGATTTTTGACGGATTTGCGAGTTTTGATTGAATCTGGCGAATTCCAAGGTAAAAATCCTTTGATAGGCCATAAAACTCGATACGTTCATCCTTTGAAGTAGCAGTCAGAATTAAAAGTGTTTAATACTTAGTTTGGAACGCGTGGACTGTATTTGTGCATGTAGTTACGGGGAAATGAAATTTGGGATTTTCTGAAGGGAAAAAATTCTTTGATACACAAATAAAACTCAATCTGAGCTTAGTTTGAAGTTAAGCTCAATACTAAAAGTGTTCAGTTATTCATGTGGGATGTGTAGACTGTGGTCTCGCGTACTGTTGTTGGAAAATGAGGAAAGCTAATAAATTGCCTAGTTTTGAACTGAGAATTTAACTGAAAATTCTCAAATAATTATGAATGAGCTTTAGAATAAATTTTTGATGCACCATTTATGTTTAATGATGCAGAGGGACGACGTTGACTGCTGTTGAGGTGATTTGCCATCTAGCAATATTTTTTCGGATTCAGGTGGGGTTGACTATCTCTTCCTCACTCTTTAGTATTATGCAGATGTTGGATACGGAATATGATTCATGTTTAAATTCCTATACTTAGTACCATGCTAGGAATGTATGCCTTGGGTGGAATGATTGATATGATATCCTAATGATTGGTTACTCACTTTCTAGTACTAGGATATTATGATTAGCTTAGTGTTTGTTTGCGTTCCTTGCTTAGGTTAGCATTTTGAATAAGGATGTCTATATGCTGCATGGAATGAAAACTATGATGGTAAAACTAAAGAACATTAAAGGTTTATTAAGAACTCCACGTACCGGGGCGATGGACGAGCACTGGTACATCACGTAGATGTTATCCGGTTGTGACCAGGACGTCATCGTGGGTATCCCCAAACAGGGCCAAACTACGAGCGGCTGTGTGACCCTCAGATTTGGAAAAGTCATATGGCGTACATATGGTTTTAGTATCTTCTTGGTTTATGGTCTCAGAGGTAGACGTTTGTGTGAGAAAGATGTCGTGCCTGGTTGTGTCCAGGACCACAATTGGGATATCGAGGGTGGTTCACTCTTTCGGTTAATTCCTGATGAAATCAGATGGAATGACAAGAATAACCAATTAAATGTTTGAAACGCCCCTAATGATTTGAAACTGTTTGCATGTTTCGTATGCTTGTTTGTTTAATGCTATTGAGTGTAGGGGAGATCCATTGGGCTTTTGAGCTCATCCCTATTATCATTTTACAGGTATTCATGGGCACAACACTCAGTGAGGATGCAGACCGGAGACTAGAGGATTTATAGAAAGAGAGAGTGATATTTTTTGTTAAACTGTCTCTCTGTTTTGAACAGTTTTTATGATGTATATTTTGGATTTAGGCCGGAGGGACATGTATCATATTTCTGTGTATGTATCTACAGGACTGTTTTACCATCTTGAACACTATTTTTATTTTGATTGATGAACTGATGATTTTTAGATATTGTATATTAAACAGTGTTCAATGATTTAGAAAGATTTGATCCGAAAAGTGTTTCCGCTACTATTATCTTGATTTCTAATATGAATATGATTTTGAACATCTGGTAAATTTGATTTGAAATTAATTGCTTAGTGAAGCATGAATGAAATGATTATTTGAAATTATGAAATGATTTTAACCTCGTGTATAGAGGTTAGTGAAAAGATGATGATGATTGTCGCACGCCCGGTGCCTCGGCGGACCACGCGCCGAGCTTGGAGCCGCACAACGCCCGACGCAGGGCCTTAGATTAACATATATGATGTCCGGCCCAGGGGTCGGGGTGTGACAATCTTCATCCAACCACAAAAAACCAAATCAAAGCACCCAAATTCGTGAAATCAGCAAGCCCTAAAATTTCCTTTTTTTTTTCCCTCTTTCATTCTTACTATTCGGCCAAACCGAAACCCCCAAATCAAAACCCCCTTTTCTTTTCGCTCTTCTTGCTCTTCGCCCAAACCAAAATCCTCCAAATCAACCCAAAAATCCAGATTCCTCTTTGTTTGATTGTCACCACCAAACCAAACTCCAAATCATCTTGTTGTTCATCTTTATTCTTCTTCGAGCGTCCAGCTGAAACCCAACAATCAATGCCCAAAAATCTAGATTCTTCTTCATTTTCTCGTTCCTCTGTTTCCTTTGTTCTTCACGCCGAGACACCAATCTTCAGCTGCATCGTCTTCTTCTTGTTCATCACACTCAAACCCACGAAAGCCCCAAATTACCGCCCCTCCATGTTTTTTCTTCTTTCTTCTATTCTTGATGTTTCCATAAATTTTTTTTCCAGCTAGTTTGTTCTTAGCTTGGAGAGCAAGCTTTCTCTTCCTCTTTTTTTGTTCTTTTGATTCTGATTTTATTTATTCACTTACTTATTTTCTTTTGCAAAGTGACGTGTACGCAGTGCGTGCATGAGGTTTAATTTCATTCATTTTCCTTTTTGCACCAATCGCGCCATTGCACTCGCGCGAGTATCATATATTTTTGTTTTATTTATTTATTCTTCAATCAACCAATATTTATTATTTTGTTAATTTAATTTAAATTCACATTTTTCTGCAAAATAATATTTTATTTTATAATTACTTGCGACGTGTATGAGTTCGTAAAATTTTAGGGTATTACAAAGGAACCAATTGACAAGGTAGAGATAATTACCTTGCTCTTTAGTAGTGTCTAAGTTTTAAATATGGACTGTGATGTTTGTTCAATTGATTAAATACTTAGGGGCATGCTCTTGTGTGATTTTTCGAATGTTTGGATTTGATGAATTTCGTGCATGTATGATATATGATGAATAGCATGTTGTATGACCCTAGGTATGGGGAGTATTGATTCAAAAATATCTTGTATAAATTATATGTTGAATAACATGATCTATGTGACCTTATGCATGATGATTACATGTTCTCACAATATTTCATATAATTATATTCTTGAATTATGATGATGTTGAGCATGCTAGTGATTAGAGGTTGTGTAGCAATTTAAAATCACTATAATCAAGAATTGAACCACATACTAGCAAAGTGAATCCATAGTTGATCACAATGGATATTCTCAAGATATGAAATTTGCACAAATGTATGAATAGAATGGTGGGTGTGTCCCTTGTTCCAAATATTGGATGATGAGTGTATCCCTATACTCGTGATTTAGCATAGGGTGCTACTTGTTAATGAATGTGGTTATGTGATGAAAACACCAAAGATAATCCTTTCGGTCAGGATGCCAACTGATAAACAATTGAATTGCTTGAAACACCTAATGTTTGATAAGTGTGTGCATGTTCTGTATTTTAGCTTGAATAATGCTTGAGATGTATAGTGTATGATCCATTAGGCTCTTTGAGTTTACCCAACTTCTTATTTTTTAGGTATCCAGTAGTTAAGCACTAGTTATGAGACGCAAAAGAGTGTAGTTTATTAGTAGACCTCCCTGACGAGGTCATCTTAGTAGAAAGTTTATTATTGTCATTAGTTGGGCATGTAGCCAAGAGAGTTAGCAGTTATTTTATTCTTTTCTTTATTATTTGGAACTCAGCCAAGGGGCCAAATTTTAGTTTTCATTTTTTATGTTAATTTTGAATTAATATGTCATCCCAAGACTTTTGATTATTAATTATTGATCAGTTTATTTATACACTTACGATTTTTGTGGGATGTGACCTAGTGTGTCCAGGAAGTTATATATTGTTATAGTAATGCCCCGAGTTCTCAAATGTCACACGTGGATGAAAATAAAATTGAACATTTATACATCTTTATATATGAAAATATTATGATATTGTTTATAGTTTGGGAAACGAGGTGTTACACTTGTACTGGCAACATAAGAATGGCAATTTACTTCTTACGTACGGGTTAACCGTAATAGTTGAAATGATATATTAATGATAATGGAAAACAACTTGTTAGTTGCATGACATACTAACTATTTTATATGTATTTTATATATGTTTTGCATTGGTTTAATAGGAATTAGGACATGTTTGTTTATAGTTTGGTGCATATCAATTATATTAAGATTGCATACATTTTAGCACTTAAATAAATTCAATATGGTTTTTAGATGCTTATGCATGTGATATAATGCTCGAGAAAGGTTTTTAGTAGTCTATGTAGGTTTAGGATAAATGAGTGAAGATATACAAGCAGACATGAAGGATAGAAAGCCCAAACAAAGGCAGAGGATAGTCTTTGCACATGCAACAAGCCCAAAACCAAATAGCAAGGGAGCAAAAGCCCAATAGTGTCTTGGCCCAAGCATTGAAGCCCTGCTCATTCAACAAAACGAGCTGCAAAATGAAGAACACCAAATCGTGCCCCAGTGCTGTGACATCCCTAGGGAGTCTTGCGGTATCCCTAGGGAGTACTGCAGTATTGCGATAGAGATTGGCAATTGTGCATAAAAAATTTAGATTTTTTTTGGGTGCACCGTGGTGCCTGGTCTTGTACTGCTGTATTGTGATTAGAGGATGTTAATTTAATGTGTTAGTATTTAATTAGGGTTCCTATGAGTCTTTTAAGAGAACACTATAAATAGACTTATGTATAACATTTTTCATTATTCAGTTGTTGATTTTAATTGTTGTTGATGGCCAGAGCAAAGTGGAGAGCAGAACGAAGGAGAAAACAAAGAATAAAATCAAATTTGTAGAGTATAATCTTTGATTTGTTTAATTCTTTGTGTTGTTAACTAGATATGATGTCCGAATAAGTTCTTTTGATTTCTAGGATGTAATTTAGATTGTAGGAACCTTTGATTCTTTATCTTAATTAATCTATTTTGAGGTATTGTTTTATATTCTGTGTTCTTAATGTTTTTTATTGACTGACCATTTATAAACTGATGTTAGATTGTTTAATTAACTTGAGACAGAGGTTTAATAATTAGATAATCAGAGTATAGACCTAGAAGAATTAATTGACTGAGAGGTTGTTGATTTATAAGAAGTTGCACGTGATTACTGTGTTTATTGCATTAGTTTGTTAATTGTATGCCTCGAGAGGGGACATTAGGGAAGAAACTAATAGATATTAAGGCGCCTTGAGAGAGGGTTTTGATGATTATTGCTATAACCTACAAAAACATGAATTAGATTAATTAAAGTAAAGATTAAAAGGTTTTAATACTTTAAACAAAAATCAAAAGGAAAATAAACGATTGTTGATTTAAAGCTATATCAAATAAGATTCTAGGATTGTAAAATATCAAGTATTTACTCTTTTTTTGGCTAATAAACATAAACTTAGCCATTAAGGTCGTAGAAATAGAACACTAGAAGCATCAATAGCAAACAGATTAATCAGACCCCTTGGTGGAGCCACAACGAGTTGGGAGCCATTCTAATTTGGCGATCAGTCACAGGAACGACTACCAACTCCTTGTGGTTCCACCAAGGGGTCTGATTAATCTGCTTACTATTGAGGCTTCTAGTGTTGTAGTACCTCAATTATTTTGTATATATGTATGCATATACAGTTTAACAGACACATAAATATATATTAATTGGTGTCTATTTATGTGACATTTGATTGGTATATATTAATGGGCTGAAGCCCATGCGCCAAACTTAAATGGCCACATGGGCCGCATGCATGAATTCGCACACATCCCGTGCGCTTGTTTTTGAAAAAAACAAAAAAACAAAGAATAAAAGGAAAAAAAATTTGAACGTTCATTTGTGCAAAAATGGCTATTTAAGCCATTGATTTGGACGAAAAAAAGATGCCAAAAAATCCTAAATCGAAAACCCTAATCATCTAGCCACCCAAAGCAAACAAAAATGGAAGTTCTCCTGATTAAGAAGGAGAAAAATGACGGATATAACCCTTAAAGACTCTATATAAACTCCTCAACCCCACTCATTTCATTCATCCCAAAACAAGAGTTGAAATACCTCTTGCTCTCTCTTTGCCTCCTTCTTGGCACCCTCAACCCATTTTCTTTTCTTGAGCTATTCTTAATAGCCTGTGAGGTAGTAGCAACAAAGTGCTACATAAATTTAGGAAGTGATCTCAAGGTAAAATTCTTTCCTTTCTTTTAATTTATTATTCTGATTTTTTAAATAATGCTTGCTTATGTGATTAGTTTAATTTTATTAAATTATTATATTGCTTATGACCAAGAGAGTATGCTCTGTAGTTGCGTCTTGACGATCATCTACATAAGAAATCGAAAGTCATTAATTCATTTATGTCATATTGTTGGAGTGTTTAGATACTGTTGAAGAATTAATTATGCATTATTATATTGCTCATGACTGAGAAAGTATGCTCTGTAGTTGCGTCTTGTATGATCTTCTACATTAGAAATTGAAAGTTATTGTTTCATTCGTGTGATTGTTAATAATGTTATACTGTTGGAAGTGCTTAGATGCTGTTGAAATATTTATTTATTATGCTCTTACACACAAGAATAAGATTAAATGAGATTTCAACCACGTATCGACACGGAGACGGACGTTCTATGTTCCATGTAGAATTAGACTTTTTAACTGGTTGTCAGAATTGACACTAGAGTGGACTGGGTTTCAGGAATGATCCCATTTCACAGAAAAGGGTTTGAGTTTCAAGATTGATATCTCTCCCTAGATCTGGAGTACAGAGGTTATCCCCGTTCGGTCTAAATTACAATTGAAATAATATGTTGTTTGAATCGATTGAATTCTATAAAGTGTTTGATATGCTTGTGTTATTTGGTTGGAATAATGAATTAAATAGTTGGAATGATTCACTGGGCTTTTTAGCTCACTCCCTTTATTTTTCACATTTCAGGAAATCAATTTATCAGCCTACGTGGAAGATTATTTATTAGGAATTCTTTTATTTATTTCATTGTAGGGCATGTGGGCCCAAGCTAAATTATTTATTTATGTTTTGAAATTATTTTTCCACTGGAACAATTCATGTACTCGGAATCTATAATAAATAAATAAAGGGTTTATTTTATTTATAATGACATGAATTATTAGAAAGGAAAAAAGGATAATGCAACTCGGGCCTGCCTCTCGGGCGGCCTAAGACTATTGATCAAAGAAAATTATATTGTTGAATGACAGGGACGATGGGGTTCAGGAAGCGGGGTGTTACAAAGGTGGTATTAGAGCCAAGGATTTAGATGCCTTGGGCAAGAATCAGAAGAAATTAATTAGTCAGGTAAGACTATTTATTTATTTAATTTAGAAGCCTTACATCCTATTTTGAAAACTAAAATGATTTTAAAAAATTGTTTTTCAAAAAAAAGATATATGTTTGCAACGATTTTGTTTAAATACAAAGATTACGAGTTTAGCTGATAGTGGGTAAGCCTTGTCCTGAGTAAAGCTTAACATTGAAAGGGAGATGGGTTATCTCGTTCTAGAAAACACAGTTGCTAAGCAGAATTCGGTCTCGCCGTTCGATTTGGAGGTTGTCCCATCAGCTCATACAAGTAGTCAGAGTTGAAGAACACAATTATTTTCCCACAAGAAAACCAGGAGAGGGAAACTAAGGGTAATGAATTTACTATTATTCAAAAGAGATTCCAAGGGTGGTATCATGGAAGATTGTAGGTTTGATACAAGGACTTTTTAACTAGGAATTGAGAACCTAGGTCTAGGAAAGAGACCTTAAGTAGAGACTTGGGGTTGCCAAGGGTGGCACAGTGAATCGTGAATAAACTTTTAGGTCATAAGTTAGAGACTGAAAATATGTGAAACATGAACACTTGTTTAGTCAGGGCACGAGACTGAGATGATCCCGTATCCTTGGTTTCTATGTGCTATGGGATGCATAGGAATTTAGGGATATGAAGAATCCTGGACTTGGAGAATGACAGACCATGTTTGGTGAATGGTCAGTGGCTTTGCACGAACTTGTTCTCTTATACTTGGTTGGTATGAGACGGTCACGCATAGTGAGGCTTGGGAAGCCTTAAAAATCAAGACATTTGCAAAATTGATTCGGTGTAGTGAAATCTCTGGGTGAAAGTCTATGTCAAAGGGTAAGGGTGGTATGAGACACGAACCTGGAGACATAAGTAGAAGCTTAGAATTTGACTACGCTAGCATGAACTTTTTGAATGATTGAATGTATGATGATCTTATTGTTTGCATGAAACCAAATCCTATACCCAAAAACAAAAAAAAATGACTTAAAAGAAGAAACTATTAGGCCACTAAACAGATTGAGAACCTAGAAATATGAATCTAGAGTCATGATAGAATAGACCAAACAAAAATGGTAGAAACGAATACTAAATCGGTGTTAATGTGTAGATAATGGCCGAACCTGGGAGATATGCAATAAGAGGTGCTACATCTGAGGACGCCCACTCTCAGAAGTGCAAAATGGCTTGGCTGAGGCTAGAATGAAACATATGATGAATGAAGTCACCAGAAGAGTGATGGAACAAATAGAAAGGATGTTGGTTCAAATAATATCATAGGCAGCACCACAACCACAGGTGCAATTTTAGATTCCGATGCAATGGCCAATGCCAGTACTTGAGATTCTAGATCATCAGGAAGAACTATAGGACCTGAAAGACAGGAACATAAAAAGTTGCTGTTAGAACTAAAGAAGCTGGGATTGTCGCAATTTCATGGTACCACAAATAACTTAACAGTTGACCATTGGTACTAGGAATTAGAAGAACACCTGGATGTGTTAAGAGTAACAGGTCCTAGTAGGGTAGCGTTGGCTTCCCATCAATTTAAGGGACCAGCTAGAAGCTAGTGGCGGATGGTAAAGGCAAACTCGACCATTAATGTTAGCCGAATGACCTGGGAAGAATTTAGGGAGATATTTAACAAGAAATTCTTCTTGGAAGTAATATTAACGAAGATGCAGGAGGACTTCATTCAGTTGAAGCAGAAAGAGATGACGGTGACCGAGTATGAGGCTATATTTATCGAGTAGGCAAAGTTTTCACCTGAACTAATTAGTGAAGAGAAGAAGAAGGTCAATCGTTTCACTCAGGGTCTCAAGATTGAGATCCGAAAATTAATAAAGACAGCCTGCCCAAAGACATATAGAGAAGTCGTAGACAGGGCATTAACCTTAGATTAAGAGCTAAATTTCGAGCAAAGGTTAAGAATAGGAACAAGAGACCAGGAGGTGACATAGATCACCAGGGAGATCAAAAGAGAAGAAATGTTAATCAGAATGACAGAAACAAAATGCCCCAATGGCAAAACTGACCCAAAATGAAAGAATAATTAGAGCTGGCCAGAAGTCAAGGGCTGTGTTTTAACTACAATTAGCGAGGGCACCTGGCAAAGTTTTGTCCCAGCAAAACCTAGATGCGACAACAATAACAAACTCCAAATAATCAAGGGGGAGAACAGAATGTACGTCTTAAACAGTAACTGTATCGACAAAATAACACCCAGGGGCAAAATGAAAACCAAGGTCGGGCGCAAAACCTGAACCAAGGCTGTGGGCAAAACCAGGCTAGAGTATTTGCTATTGCCGATGCCTCGAAAGACCAAATCCCTGCTGTTTAAGGTACAGTCTTGTTATTTAACACTGCTGTGAAACTACTGTTTGATTCAGGTGCTACAAAGTCGTTTGTTTCTGAAAGACTAGTTAATAGATTACAACTAGTAACAAAAACTTTGCCTATAACGTTAAATGTATCAACACCTATAGGAACTATCGTTACATCAAAAAAAAGTGTACCTGTGACCTTAGGTTTGGGGATAAGTTGATTTCAGCCGACCTCCATGTACTACCATTCCACGAGTATTACATGACACTGGGTATGGACTGGTTGAACCAATACCAGACACAAATCAATGTCCTAAGCAAAGAGTGATGATAACATTGCCCTCAGGAGAAACCTTCAAGATAAATGGTGATATTCATAGGTTGCCTAAGAGCCCAATGATGGCCATGTTGAATTGCTTAAGACAGAATGATGACCTCGAGAACCTCTTAGAAGAAGATTCTGAAGAACCGAAAGAGATTAAGAACCTGGAAGTAGTCTAAGACAATGAAGACGTGTTCCCTGATGACTTGCCCAGACTACCACCAACTAGAAACATAGAGTTCAAGATCGAACTCTAACCTAGAACTAGCCCCATAACTATACCTCCATACCGTATGGCACTAGTAGAATTAATCGACTTGAAGACTCAACTAGATGAGCTACGGGAGAAAGGATTCATCAGACCAAGTGAATCACCTTGGGGGGCTCCAGTATTGTTCGTGAAAAAGAAGGACGGATCTATGAGACTTTGCATTGACCATTGAAAATCGAATCAGGCGATAGTAAAGAACAAATACCCTTTACCAAGGATAGACGATCTATTTGATCAATTGAGAGGAACTATTCATTTCTCAAAAATTGATCTTAGGTCAGGGTATCATCAATTGAGGATCCGAGAATCAGATATTCACAAGACCGCATTTAGAACTCGATGTGGACACTTCAAGTTTATGGTATTGCCTCTTGGTCTAACTAATGCCCCGACAACATTCATAGACTTAATGAACAGAGTATTTAGGCATTACCTTGACCAGTTTGTCGTAGGATTTGTTGGCGACATCTTAATATATCTAAGTCTAAAGATGAACACTTAGAACACCCGAGGATCATGTTAGAAACACTCAGAAGACACCAACTGTGTGCCAAATACAACAAATGTGAATTCTAGATGAAGATAGTCAAATTTCTTGGTCATGTAGTATCAGCGGAAGGTATCTCTGTAGATCCTGAAAAGGTGAAAGCTGTCACAGATTGAAAACAACCTAAGATGGTCACTAAAATCCAAAGCTTCTTGGGCCTAGCTGGATACTACAAAAGATTTATTCAAGACTTTTCTAAATTAGTAGAACCTATGACAAGACTAACTAGAAAGGAAGTTCTGTTCGATTGGGATGAGAAGTATGAACAATCATTCCAAGAACTGAAGAGGAGATTGACTTTGGCCCCTATCTTAGTCCCTCCAACTCATGGCATCACGTATGTTTTGTACACAGATGCTTCACAAAATGGATTGGTTGCAGTTTTAATGCAAGAAGGAAATGTTGTTGCATATGCCTCGCTACCACTAAAGATCCATGAAAGAAACTACCGAACACATGACCTAGAACTAGCAGCTATAGTGTTTGCCTTGAAGATATGGAGGCATTACCTGTATGGTGAGAGGTTTGACCTGTTTTCAGATCCCAAAAGTCTCAACTACATCTATACCCATAAAGAATTAAACTCAGGTAGCGTAGATGGATGAAATTCCTTAAAGACTACGATTTCCAACTCCATTATCATCCAGGAAAAGCCAATGTAGTAGCAGATGCCCTTAGTAGAAAATTCAGCAAATAGGAGGAGGAAAAAGGTCAAATGTACCAATTGATCGAAGACTTTAGGATGGGTGTAACTTTGAATGAAGAACGAGCCTATCTATACAATATGACTCATCGACTAGATCTTCGGCATCAAATTAGGGAAGTCAAAGGCAAGACAAATGGCTCAAAATGTTGATTGAAGGGATTCAATAAGGAAAACATACCAACTTTAGAATGGCTGCCGAGGGTGCCTTA
This sequence comes from Tinospora cordifolia, assembly GCA_030144865.1. NCBI lineage: Eukaryota > Viridiplantae > Streptophyta > Magnoliopsida > Ranunculales > Menispermaceae > Tinospora > Tinospora cordifolia. Next base: position 2,263 of record JAJIYU010002708.1, on the reverse strand, counting down.
AGACTCGAAAAAAGAATTTGTGTACCACAATATGGACTGAGTAGGCAAACCATTCTAAACGAAGCCCATTAAACAAAATACACGATGCATCCAGGAAGAGATAAGATGGATCAAAATCGCAGAAAAACCTATTGGTGGAGAGGTATGAAGAAAGATGTACCCAAGTATGTCTCTAAGTGCCTAACCTGCTAGCAGGTAAAGACAGAACACTGAAAGCCTTCTAGATTGTTACAACCACTTTCGATTCCAAAATGGAAGTGGGATAACATTGTCATAGACTTTGTTAGCAGATTATCCAAAAATCAAAAAGGGGAAGACACTGTTTGGGTCATTGTGGATCACCTCACTAAAGTGGCACATTTCCCGCCCATTAGATCCATAGACCGAGTCAGTAAACTAGGTGAACTCTATGTCAAAGAGATTGTACGTCTTCATGGGGTACCAAAGACAATAGTGTCAGATTGAGATACTCGTTTCACCTCACAATTTTGGAAGAGCCACCAAAAGGAACTAGGCACTACATTCACCATGAGAATGGCTTTCCACCCCTAGACAGACAGACGACTAGTCAGAAAGAGTTATCCAGACGTTGGAAGACACGCTGAGGTCTTGGGTCCTTAACTTCAAAGGGAACTAGAGTAAGTACTTGCAGCTGGCAGAGTTTGCCTATAACAATAGTTATCAGGCAAGTATAAGGATGGCTTTGTACGAAGCCTTCTATGGGAGGCCCTGCAGATTACCAACTTGTTGGGCTGAACTTAAGGATCATGTTCTTATTGGGCCAAATCTCATGTAGGAGGTGAACAATCAGGTGAAAGAAATCCAGAAGCGAGTAACAATTGCACAAAGTAGACAGAAAAGCTATGTTGATAAGAAAAGAAGACCTCTAGAATTTCACATAGACGATAAAGTGTTTCTAAGGATTAGCCCTCAAAAAGGAATCAAACGATTTGGAATCAGATCGGCAAATGCGCCTACGAGTTAGACCTTCCAAATCGAATGTCCTCAATCCACAACACATTTCACGTATCAATGCTGTGGAAATACGAATGAGATCCTTCTCAGATAATTCGATGGGGAAGAAGTACATGTCCAAAATGATGCCACATATGAAGAAGTGGTGGTTAGGATTCTAGATCGCAAGGTACAAAGCCTGAGAACAAAAGATATTCCCTTAGTAAAAGTTTTTTGGAAACATCATGGAATAAAAAAAGCTACTTGAAAATTGGAAAGTGAAATACAAATTAAGTACCCTGAACTTTTCACTAGAAACGTATGACCAGATGACACTCAAGTAACCCAGTGATAGATTTCGAGGACGAAATCTCTTTTAAGGGGGTAGAAAGTAATACCACTATTATTTTGTATATATGTATGCATATATGTAATACCCCATAATTTTGTCAAATAATTAAAAATAAATAAGTTTAATGAAATTAAATGAAACAAGTTAAGTGAATTAATTTCGAAGATTTTAAGAAAAATTTGGGTGCAAATTATAGGTTGACAAATGAAAAATAATATGTTATGGAGATATAATAAAATAAGAATTTTAGTGCAAAAATCGTACATATTTCGATATAGAAAAGTTACCAAAAAATAAAAAATAATATGAAATATCTGAAATATTGAAGTATAGAAATATATAAGAGAAATAAAAATAAGAAACCTTATTAAAAAACTTATTATATACTAATTTCAAGAAAATTGGTTAATTCACATAGTCACATAAGAAATAGAAAGTTGGCAAGAAAAATAGCAATAGGTATAAAATAAAATAGGCAAATAAAGCCTTAATTTGATATTCAAATAAAAAATGTCAAATAAGTAGAGTTGATTATAAAAATTTGCATTTCAGTAGGTCTCTAAAAAAAAAAAAAAAATAAAAAAATAATTTAAAAAATATTCAATATAAAATCTGGGCATAATTTTAAATTTGTAACCTAATTGAAAAAATAAAAAAAAAATAGTGTAAAAATATAAGATGAAAATAAGAAATCTTATTTCAAGGTTTATTATATAAGGTTTATTAAATTTATTAGAGTAAGATTAGTAAGATTATTTAGTACATTAAATAATCAATAAATTTATTTAATAAATTAAACGATATTATTGAATGCAAAAAAATTAGTAAGTTTATTAAATAAATCAAATAATCAGTAAATTTAATTCATATATTAAAATATATTATGTGAAAACTTAGGTGTAATTTATTGTGTAGCTTAATTGAATATATATATATATATATATATATATATATATA
>JAJIYU010002707.1:0-29674 GCA_030144865.1 Tinospora cordifolia | reverse complement strand
ACTTACCATTCTACACACTTTTGAAGCCTATATAAACCCCCCAATGCTCACAACTCAAACCATCCCAAGCAACAAGAGTTAAGTTGTCATCTTGTGCTTCAAGCCCTCTTCGTGGTATCCCTTCTCACTTTTCTTTTCTCTCTTGAGTGTGAGAAGTTCTTGGTTTGGGGATTATTCTTGGGTGATTGTCTTGGTGGTTGAGCTTTGGGAATTAGTGCTTCAACTTTGGGGGAAACTACATATCAAGGTGGAAGTGACTTCTAACCTTTACCTATTTATTTTAATTCGAATAAGTCTTGCATGTGTGATGAGGTTTTGAAGATGATTGATTGAATTTATGTTTTAAATATGCATGCTTTAATTGATGTGCCATGAATATATATAGATGTTATGCATGTTTAGAAATTAAGAATATTGATGCATGTTATACATGAATTGTGCCATGAATCAATATTTAATGTTTCATGTTATGTACATATTATGTCGAAGGTTTAATCCGATATTGTGTGTTTTATCACTAAGAAAAGATTAAATAATGACTCAATCCACGTACCGGCGCGATGATAGGCGCGGGAAAAGACGTCATCGTGTGTGTTCCACCCCCCGACCTGGCTTGCCGGTTTTTTTTATTTGATTGATGATTTTGAACTGGGATTCCAAAAAGTGATCCCACTTGATAGATAGATAGGGGGTTTGAGTTTCCAAGAGTGATTCTCTCTACCCACGATGTGGAACACAGAGATTAAACTCTTTCGGTCAGAATGTCAACCAAAACAAGAAAGTGTTTAAATCGCCTAATGTACAAAAGTTTTTGATATGCTTGGTTTGTTTGAATTGAAATAATGATTTAAATGTTAAAAAGATCCACTGGCTGTGTGCTCACCCTTCCTCCGATTTTTTAGGTATTTGAATCACATGAAGACCATGAACATTAGTTAGGTCCTTTTTGTTTAAAAAGTTTCTAATTTTTATGTAAGGGCATGTTGCCCAAGTTTTAAGACTTCCGCTGTAACTTTTTTTTTAAATCAAATTATGTACTCAATTTTATTTAATTAATTGAGCTTACGAATTTCAGTTATTTCCTTATTTATTGCCTTATTAAATTTTTGAATTTAAGTTATGCACAGTTAAAATTAAGGCATGAAATAATTGAAATAGAAAGTCAAGTGTGTGTCGCTTGTAATGTAACACCGGCCCGGCCCGCCGTCCGGTCCACTATAAAAAAAATGGCGGATCTGTCCAATGCTTAAAGATACGGGGGTTGGGGTGTTACAACTTAAGAGTAATCTTCAATTCCCAATTGGAATACAAGTTTTTGCTATGCACAGCCGTCACAAGTGGTTTTTTTCCGAATTAGGTTATATTGGCTCTAATAACCTCTCCCTGTACATAGTCCCGCACTAGAAAAACCCTAAAAAATATGAAAATCCTGATAATCAGTCGAGTAACCGCAGTCGGTAATGCCCTTTGATAAAACCAAAATCCTCTTGTTCTGTCTATCGTGGTCTGTATTTTTCATACACTCATCACACTCTGGTTACCGCGGTCACTGGACTACCAATCGCGGTAACTAGTGGGCTTTCTCCATGTACAATTCTTCTTTGGCTACCGCGATCTTCAGTTGTTGGACTGTGGTCTTTTGGTGCTTCTTCATGATTTCTTCTCCTTTTTACCTTCGTATGATGTATTCTTCCTTTGTGCTTCAATCTGTACCCTGCAATACACTCAATTTCCTTTCCCAGACATCATTTCCTCATAAAAGAGCTTTAAAACTTTAAAAACAAAGCTTATAAAGACCTTAAATAATACAAATCCCTAAATTATATGCCAATGCTACTACTTATGCAATTCTTCCACTAATTCTCCCTTTATTTCCTCTAAAATGCAATGATTTACCTACTCTAATGTTAGTTTGCTATGCAACTAAGACTCTGCATCCTCTTCAAATAACTATCTGAAGTCTTTTTTTCTCTTCATAGTGTACAACATAGCCAACATAGGACTCCTTGACAATTTCTGCACATCCCCAGTTATCTTTAATACCTTACCCAAAGGTGGCTTCAGGGTCACCCTTCGTCTCTTACAGTCGATTTACGCTTGATATTGGCTCAACCAATCCATACCCAATATGATGTCATATCCATAAAAACGAAGCACACAAAGATCAGCTGAAATCAGCTTGTCTCCAAATCTGAGATCACATCTACAACATCTCATCGAACTCAAGGTAGCCCCGATGGGTGTGGCTACGTCTAATGTCATTGACAATGGATTTGTTACTAGCTGTAATCTATCCACTAGGTTCTCAAAAGTAAAAGATCTAGTGGCACCCAAATCAAAAAAAATCCGCACAGCGATGCCAAACAAAAGAAATGTACCTTCCACTGCTGGAGTGGGATCAGTCTGGGCATCTGTGGTATATAGTCGGGCCTAATTTCTCTTGTGTGGTTGGGACTATGGTTGCTGCCTCTACTGTGGGTGACTAATCTGCCCATGTGTCTGCTACTGCTGTTCTTGAGGGGTTGGAGCTAGTGCCCTAGGAGGACAATACCTAGCCAGATGCCCTCTCTGGTTGCACACAAAACACAACCCTTGTGTCTTAGCCCTCTTTCACCGATCGTTAGTCGCATGGTCTGGTCACGCCTACTGGGTCGAGTGCCTATCATAAGCATGCGTCTGGCCCTGAGTCTGAGGCGCTTTGTGCCCATCCTGCCTACTCTTCTTCTTCTATGGGGATCCTGCTATCTGACCTGGCTATGACCCCTTGTTCTTGTTTCTCAATGCATGCTCATACTCAAGGTCCCTCTCGACTAACTGTGCCCTCTCTACTATCTCTCTCAAAGTAGTCATCTTTAGAGGAGCTATTATCTTCTTAATCTCTACCTTTAGTCCATCAATGAACCTGTCGGTCTTGGACTGCTCGACCCTTATCAGCTCTGGGACAAACCTAGAAAGCTCGGTAAATCTCTGATCATATTCAGCCACTGTCATGGTCTTCTGAGTCAGCTGTATAAATTCAGTCTGTATCTGTTTAGTCTTTGCTGTAGAGAAAAAGTGACCATAAAATAGAGCCTTAAACTGCTCCCATGTCATGATTGTCTCATTCACTGTGGGGTCGTTCACAATCATCTCCCACCAATGGTAGGTGGGTCCTACAAACTGATGTACTGCAAGTGCAACTCTCCTAGGTCCGGTAACCCCCGTAGTTTTTGAAACTCAATCAATAAGTCCTTTTACTCCCTATCATCCACAATCTATCAGTCATGTGCTACTAAACCAATAGGAATTAGTGTATGATGAGTTTGAGGCTGAGGCTCTGCTTCTGGCTATGACTGTGTCTACGTCGATGGCTGCAGGATCCTCACAACCTGCTCCATTACTCTCTGAGTGATCATCTCGGGCGTCATCATAACCCCTACTGGTGCTGCTGCCACTAGTATCTCCTCATCCCTCTACCTCGACTCATCTGTATTTTCATTTCTGGCAGTATCCCTTCTTGCATTTTCTCTAGTTCTTGCCACGATCTGCAAGTCAAAGGTTACTTTAAAATCCAATAGTTTAATATTTCAAAACATAAATTCTATAGCAATCATAGTTAATCATGAGTTTACTTCTACTTCAATCTGGGTCACATGAACTCTTTCTCTTCAACTATGGATACAAAACATTCGCACTACTTGTTATAATTATCATCACTCACTGTACCTTTTTTTTGTTGTCCATACTATTTCCTATTATCGTTCATATTACCATGACTCTAGGTTCATGTTTCTAAGTTTGTGATTGTTCTGTGGCCTATTACTTTATGCTTCTAAGTTGCACTTTGAGGTTTCCATCCCTCATGTATGTTTTTAGGGTACAAGATTTGTTTGGTTTAGTGTGGCAATACTCAAAATAGTTATACATATATAGCAACAAATTACTCAATCAAGCAAGCAAGCAATATACGCTAGCATAGTGAAATTTCAAGCTTTCATCTGTGCCTCCGGGTCCGTGCGTCCCATACCACCCTCGCCCATTAGCACAGTCTTCCACTCAGAGATTTTATTACACCCACACAATTTCACAAATGTCTCAATTTTTAAGGCTTCGCAAACCCCACTATGCTTGACTATCCCATACCAGTCAAACATAGTGTGTACAAGTTCTTCCAAAGATGTCGATCATTCACCAAACATGGTCCATCAATCTCCGAGTCCAAGATTCCTCCATACCCCCAAATCCTTATGCCTCCCATACCACATAGAGACCAAGGATATAGGATCATCCTGCTCTCGTGTCCTGACCAATCAAGTATTCGTTTCACATATTTTCAGTCTCTAGCTTATGTCCTAAAAGCTTTTAGTTACTTTTATGATCCACTGTGCCTCCCTTGCAACACCCTGTCTCTAACTAAACCTATGGTCTAGATCCTTGGCTAGCTGGTTCTCTATTGAACTATCAACCTATGCCAAGTTCTGATTCTATCACTCTTCTATGATACCATCGGTCCCAAGTCTCGGACACTTCCCGAGTAAGGATCAACCCTCAAGGACATCTTTTCAAAGCAGGGATCAGACCATCAGGGACATTCCTCCCAAAGAAGGGCATCAAACCCTCAAGGAAATCTCCTTGAGAAGAGATCAAACTATCAGGGACATCTCTTAGTACTTACATCTTATCTGCGAGTCACGACTCGGGCACGCTGGCATCATTCTAATCTTTTCTAGAAATCTATTCACCTAGTAATGACATCTATCCATTTACCCAAAAATATTTCAAAATTCTTTTCTTGCCCAAGGCATCTACAGCCTAGGCTCTGATACCAACCTTGTGACACCCCAGCTCCTGGTTTCTCTCTTTTGCTATGCGATGAGTCGTCAGGGCCGCGCTAGGAGATGACGCATCCATTCGGCGAGAGACGCCAGACTCAGGTCATTCGTTGATAGCTGGAGGCCACGTATGTTCGTTCTCATTCTGTCTATCTCATGCTTTAGAACGTTTCTTTCAAATAGGTTATGAAATTAATTTAAAACGTACAATGATCATTAAAATACTAGTTCTTTTTGTTAGCAAAGTCAAATTCATCAAGAAAATGTATCGAGCGGCTTGAAATACTTGCAAATTTAGTACAAAAATACAGTTTAGAAAGAAATATAATAAAACCTATGGCCAAGTTTGATACATGCCAAAATTTATAAGAAAGATAGTTTAAAAGATGGAGGGCACATGCCCAGTTCAAATCATTTACAACAAAATGATAAAATATTAAACTAAAAAGAAAACTGTGACAGCTTCCCAGTGAGGTCTCAACCAAAAAGACTGCCTCGCGTGGCTGGTCTACTCCTACAGTGTCAATGATCACCTATAATGAAATAATTGGATGAGCTCGAGAGCCCAGTGGATCATCCCTGCACATCGCTAGCATTATACAAACCAGAATACGAAACATGCAAACAGTTTCACTACATTAGGGCATTTCAAAAACTATGTTGGTCATTTTGTCGTATGCAAGACCGAAAGAGCCTTGCTTTCAACATCCCCTATGTGGTCCGAGAGCGAATCCGAGGGTAACGCCCAAGGGCTAATTACCTTTTGGGACCACGATCTAAAGATAGAAGTTTACAGGGACTCTTCATCCGAAGACACAATCAGCTGTCACAGTCAGCTTGAGTAGGGACACCCACGATGACACCCAAAGGCCGGTCATTACCCCAATACATAAGTTGTTAAATCTTAATTTAATCTTCTTTAGTTGTATTCCAATTCACACATAGTCATCATATGTAACACTTTAAAGCAAAGTACTCAAATGTGTTTGATCATTCATGGAGATCAATGTATGAAATCTCTATATGTGCAAGTTATAACACAAGTAACCAAGCATCATGGACACACAACAAGTCATTCCAATCAAGATCAATCTGATTTGCCCTAGCATGCTTCTAAGTGCTCATTAAAAGTATACATACAACATGCTTTGCATTCAAAGTTTAAAAGTATACATAAAACATGCTTTCCCTTGTGACTTTACTCCTCCTACACATGTTTAGATCTTTAATCTATAAGGTTTCAATAGTAAGTTAATGTGAGTCTAAAGCATTCAAAACATGGTCAAAATCCTAGATTTATGTCCTTTACATCGGTATTTCACAGTATACACAAAGCCATAACGAAAACAAGAGAAAAGGATGGGATACACGATGAATTACTGAGGTAATGCTTTGCATTACGTAGGTTGTTGGAATTGCTGACATATGTTACACACCTCAATACACACACACATTAGGATTAAAACATATATCAAGCTAAGAGAAATCCTTATGCCTTGGAGATCTACGCTTTTCCTCTTCACTTCACGCCAAAACATAGTCTTGCACCCCTCAAATCACATGTGTTTCAAAGAAGAATGTATTTACACTTAAGAAAATGATTGGCAATGCTAAGAAATCGTGGTTTCAAGTGGGTTTTATGATTTTACCTGAGTACAATACGCTTTGGAGCCACAACTCCACGGATCCTCTTCTTGGTGGAGCTTGTTCTTCACAGATCTAATCTTACAAACCCATAGAAAGGGATTTGTGATAGCGTAATCCCCCTTAGAGCTCAAAAGAAATGCTAAGAAACGAGATTAGCATTCTTGATGAATTACTGCAGTCATCCAGGAATTACTGCGGTAACCAAGACAATGCTTTTGGTTTGTTTCTGGGTTTCTTATGTGATTACCGCGATAATTATAGGATTACTGTAGTCAGTGACCGCGATAACTAGGGTGATGCATTTCTTTCAGTTTTTTGGGTTTGTCTGGGATTACCGCGGTCATTAGCTTTCATTATGGCAATAACCAATGGGATTTCAACTTTTTGCGTGTTTTCTTTGCCATTTCTCGTGCTTTCCAAATTTATATCATTTTTATATTTATTTTAAGTTTATTTGGACTTATTCTACATGGTTTTTAAGTGTTATTATTTTCTTATTTATTTAATTAATTCTTTTATTTTAACTATTCACTAGTAACGTGGAGGTCTTATAGGCTTTTGGGATATTACAAATGTTGACAGACAAGCTTTTATAGAAAATAATTCACAGTATCCTTGAATATGTTGGATCATAGATTTCAACTGTACACATCATGACTTGTTTCATAGATTGCTAGAATCTCATCATGATTTGAAAAATCTGCTTCACTAATCATTATGACATCACAATATCACCATAAGTGAAAATAGATCATCTTTGCGAGACCTTATTTTGTGAGGATCCGATAAAAACTCAATATCTGCATTCTAGCCAAATGCTTTGCTTTTCTTGAAAATATGGAATCATCTCATTTACTTATCGAAGATAGCATAATATGTGCTTAATGTCATTCCAAGAGCATAAGTATATCAATAGTAATAAGATTTGGTACTTCAAAACCGATAACTTTTCCATCATGAAGATGAAGTAGTTTTTGTCAACTTCAAATGACCTAATCACCATTTGAGAACTTAATGGATATGCTTTGTCCATCTAAAACTTTCTAAATAAACTTTTAGTAATGGACGAAAATTCAACTTGAAAAATTCTCAATCTATTGGTTGAGATAAAATTTTGTTTTTCTAAGATCTTTCATATCAAATTTCTTCAAATTTTGATATTTTTTTTATTTCTTCACTAGTTCTCACATGGTCATAACATTCAAGTAGTAAATAATAAGAATATGCACAATAAACATGAATTAATAAATGTAATCATAATATGAACATGTAAATATGATCACTAATAGCAATCAATGGGATTATAAGATATGCATATAAATAATCACGTAATACATATGATAATGTTAAACATTTTAAAATTATTATTTCGATGCATTTACTTCAAATATTTATTTTAAATCATTTAGGAATTTTAATCCTTCAAGGATTTTAAACCATTTTGGATTCTAATTCTTCTGGGATTCTAATCCTTCTCGAATTTTCATATAAATCATCATCCATAGATCTTTTTTTTTTGAAAATTTTCATAGAATATTTATCTGCATCCAATAAATCATACACTATCAAGTGTAGGGATAAAAATATGTTTCTTTCGTTAATGAGTTTAAATTACTCATTTTTAATGTCAAAATTATTCCACAATCTATAGTGTAGAATCTTCATTTTATAAAATATCAATAGACACTTTGAAATATTATAAATATTATGACCAATATTCATTTTTATTCAATATTTCACACATATATGAATTTATGATATTTTTCACATACAAGACATACTTATGTCGTTTTATTGGACATTTATGTCAAATCTATTCTCTTAGGAGAATGTTTAATTCTTCAATATATATCTCTTTAGGAGATATTTATGCCTCAGAATACTCACGTCCCTAATTTATTTCCTTCTGCGGAATATTTAATTTTTAATTCATGGGACATATAATTAGAATATTATTTTAATCCTCTTTAGAAATATTTTTCAAATGTGTCCTTTGACATGACCAACCAATCACACTTTCGGTGTGTCAAATTTTCACAAATAACTTGTACATCAGTTAACTGATTTATATTTGCACATGATTGATCTTGTAAACTATCAATTGGTTTTCAACTTTTCCTTTGATATTTATGTTCACATAGTCGATTGATCTTGTGAACTATCAATTTCTTTTCAATTTTTTTTTTTTAAATTCATATTCACATAGCCTCATATTGCATTAGCAATTTTATATGTTATTATCTCAAAATTGGGTTTCTTCCTTCTAATGCCAAGAAAATTACTTCATTTAATCATGCCATTATAGAAGCATCATATTGAGGTTTCAAAAAAATTTGGCCAATTATGCTAAAATATAAATATATTTGCGTCAAAAAACTTTTTGTTTTCAATCACATTATATTTCAATTGATCTCATATTTTAAAAAATAATTGTTCTTTAAGAACACTTATTTACAATCTGTAAGTTACTCTTCAAGAGCAATTATTGTCAATACTAATTGTTCTTTGAAAGTAATTTTAACAAAATATAAGACATTATTTTGTTACTGCAAACATATTGTATTTGTTAATGTACTAGTTGCTCTTTAGAAGCTATTAATAATTTTTTAATCTCAACATATTTTTATTTAGACATTGAGCAATCATATAGTGATACGTCATATATCCAACCAATATCAATTTATTCGATGAATACTGCGAACACTTTATAATCTTTAATTTTATGTCTCACAACAATGATATTATTCCACTTCAGGGGAATAATAACAATTATAACTATATTATCAATTACTATAACCATAATTATGATTCTTGACGAATCTCAATTATGATTTGTGTCATATGGAATATATCAAAATGTGATTTCTTCACATTTTTCTTTTCAACATTTTGATGCTACTTCTAGAGCATATTCATTACTAAATAATATTTTTAATATAAATATTATTTTATGATACTTTAATATTTAAATATAAAATGATTCATCATATGGTCAAAATAAATTTTCAGTTTAATTGATCAAGTAACATTATAACTTCATTGCAAACTTCATTAACATGAATCTCTCAATAATGTTTGTCACAAAATATTCATTAATTTGACACAATAGATAAATGTCAAATAAACATATTAACAAATAATAAAATAATAAAAAAAAATGTCTATGTCAAAATTAATATTAATTAATAATCAAATATTATTCACTTAAAAAAATGGTAAAGTAAAAATTTTTGAGATGCTCTATTACTATTAGACCAACTCTTAATTAACTTTAGGATAATTTAGAAATCCACAATTATATATGTGAGTCCATAGACAAAAGTCAATCAAGATACATATAGAGCATTACAACTTGACATTTTAAAATATTTTAATAGCTTCTGACTCGTTATACTTTTATTAAATTTTATAGTTTTCTACTTTAACAAATTTTTTTTTAATAGCTTTGTGTTAGAAAATCTCTCGAACAAAACTACTTTTTAATACCTATTAATTAAAATATTTTTTTAATAATTTTAAGCTATGAATATTATTTTCATTATATAGCTTCAAGCTTACCTAAGATTTATATTGAACTTCAAGGGGAACTTCTCATAATGCAATAATGCGTTATGATTTTTTTCAAGTTTTGTGATTTTAATATATTAAATCATATATCATAATATTTTTGTATATAATTAGTACTGCAACTTCAAGTGCAACCAATTATAATATTTTTTTATTTAAATAAATAAAAATAATAAAATTTTAATTAAATTACCTTTTTTTCTTTTGTATAACTTCAAGCTATTATGTTTCGATCATAAAGTTTTATTTTATTCATATGAATCAAAATTTACTAAAAGGAAAATTCAATCAACATTAATGATTGAAATAATTTTAAAGTTTTTAACGGACTTAAAGCCTAAAGGCCTTCGATGCCTTAGTTTTTGATTCAAATATTTAAACAAAAATAATTTCAATCATATATATAGTTTTCTCGTGTAGCTTGAGATATAAACAAAATATTATATTAAGCTAAATGGACTCAATAAAAATAAATAAGAAAAATTTTAATTTTAATTTAGATAAAAATATCATCTTAGAGTTATTTTTTAATTTATAAAAATAATCTCATTTATTTTACAATCTCTTTATGCTTTATAATATAGTATTAATTATTTGAAAACAATGACAACTATGATATGAGAATTATTCTCAAAGAAATTATTTTTGTTTCAATCAGTACTATAATATATATTTTACATCTATATCAAGAATTATTAATAAATCAACATTCGGTTCAGGGAATGTGTAATACCACTTGGACAAAAAAAATTTTATCAAAATAATTTTTATTTTGCTCATGCATCAAAATCTACAATTTAATATTAATATTCATAGGAATCATTCATTTTTCATAATGTTAATGAGATAGATATATTTTTATTATTTTTCATAATATTAAACATCTATATTTTTAACCTTCATATATAATTTACAAATAAACAAGCAAATGTAACTGTAATAGAATTACAATAAAAAATAATATATGAATTCACATCTTAAATTTTCTTTCCAAAATACACTATTTGTACAAGTTGGTAGGACAACCTACAGGAAAGAGTGGTGAGATAGAGTCTTCTTAAATAACTGGCTTCCTTGAATGGGATAACTCATCTCCCTTTTAATGTTTAACTTTACTTAGGACAAGGCTTACTTACTATCAACTCAAACTTATAATGCTATTTGTATTATAAAAATCAAGAATAGAACCTAAGTAATTAATTATATATCAAACAAATTATTCATTTGTCATATTTTGACTTTTGATTTCTGATGTAGAAGATCGTACAAGACACAACTACAAAGCATACTTTCTTAGTCAATGATATTATATATAATTTGCATTAAATAATTCATACATACAAAAGATATACATCATTCAAATAATAATAAAAAAATTAATCTCACAAAATAAAAAATATACCTTTAAGCTTTCACCCTTAAAACTCTTATTTCTTTGATCTTTAATATATTTTCATCAAGAGCGTGATTGTGCTAATAACGTGTTATGAAATAAAAGAAAACTACTAGAAGATCAAGAAACTAAGAAGACAAACTCGAAAGAATAGAAATAGGGGAGAGTTTTCCATTCTCTTGATAATAGGTTAGATTTCAACCTTGGTACCATTTTTACATTGTAATCACCCCTTTATATGGATTTTAGGAATGGAGGTTACATCAATTATAATTCCAATATTTAGATAATTTCATGAATTTGGACATAATGAGATTTAGGAGTTACAAAATTATAAATATTACGAGGTTACAAAGTACTAAATGGTAGTAGTTACAAAGGCATTCAAAATAATTATTTTTAACACAATCTAAATATTAAATAAGCTTTTTTTTCTTATTATAATGAAGCATTATTGAGAAAAAAAATCTAAACAGAAAGTTATCAAGATTTTAGTTTTACAAAGATCTTATATCTAAGGCTTATTGAATCGGTTTATATTTATCCAACATGTTTTGTTTTCTCCCAACCTCATTGAAAAAAAAAAAAAAAACCTAATGAAAGTCATTTCGTGAATTCCCAAGAAAGATAGTGGCAATAAACTCTTATCCTCCCTATTCACCAACCTACTCTTTACTTTAAACCCTTCAACTCTCCAATTCATCTCAATCTTTAATCTTTTTTTTTATGCTCTTGTAAATCAAATATATACATCTTAACCCTTTCAAAAACTGTTTGCAAATATTTGCATTATTTTTATGCAAAACTATCTAAAATAAAGAAAAAAAAGGAAGCAAATTATAAGTTTCAAAATATAGATATTGGTCCCCAATTGCATAAATTTCCAAAAGAGGTATGTCCACCCTATTAGGGTCGGCATATTTGCAAACATCTAACCTTGTTAGATTAAATGTTTGCAATTTTGACATAGATTTTTAAGACACATTTATATCATCATATTCCACCATTTTCGTCATTTTGTGAAAAAGATATACAAACATATCAAAGTAGCATTAAAACTAACTTAGGATATGTAAAAAGTCATGTTTTACTTGTTGATTTACGATTTAAAATTATATTTGAACTCCAAAATAAATCAATTTTTTTTGGTAAGATTTTGTTACTTTATTGCTCATAAAGCTCCCAAATATTTTGAAGGGTAATTTTTGTTTTCAATGATGAATCAATTGATAAGAGATTATGTATTAGTGATCTAAGATTATGCTTGAACTTCCTTTAGTTGGATACCTCCAAACCTTAAAATAAATTGATTTTTTTATAAGATTTTGATAGATTGTTACTTACAAATGTCCCAAATGTTACTTTAACCCTTTTTTATTAAAAGATTAAATAATTTCAAAAAAAGACCAAGATCAATACCATTAATAGCAAACAAAGTCCAATATGTTGATCAAGGTAAGAGGGCCTCAAAACTAAGGTGAAAACATGGACATACCCCTTAGCAAAATTGTAATATCCCACATCAGTCCGACTTTAGGGGGATTCCTAGGTAAATGTGCATTCGATAGTGTCTGATTATGCTGAGCGCTTTTGGGAGACTTAGGTTTAAGTCTTGCCAAGAACAAAACCCTACACCTAGTCAGTGGTGGCTAAGGTGGGAACACATCCTCATACTCACTAACCACTGTTAGGTCTTGTATCCTCTTTAGTTCCATAGGTTCTTCTTCAGAGAGTTCCTCAAACTCATTCTTCTGCCCTAAGCAGCTCAACATGGCTATGGTTAGACTCCTCGGTAGTTTCTGCATATGCCCATTGATTCTATAAGTTTTCCCAGAAGGTAGGGTTATGGTCACTCGTCTTTTAGGACAATCTATCTGGGCTTGGTACTAGTCCAACCAATCCATCCCCAAGATTACATCATAGCCATAAAAAGGTAAGGCACATAGATCTACTATTATGAGTTTATCCCTGAACCTTAGGTCACAACCACACATTCTTTTTGATGTCACGGTGGTCCCTATTGGTGTGGACACATTCAATGTTACAGGTAGTGTTTTCGTCACAAGTTGTAACCTATTAGCTAGTTCTTTAGAAATAAAGGATTTAGAGGCACCTGAGTCAAACAACAATTTCACAGCAACATTAAACAACAAAATGTACCTTCCACTACAGGGACTTGGTCTTCCTGAGCCTCAACAGTGAACATTCTAGCCTAGTTCTTCCCACGGCCCTGGTTATGCCCCTGATTGGCATTCGGCTGTTGTTGCCTCCGCTGAGGACGACTATTTTGACCTCCTCCCTACTGTGGTTGTTGCTGAGGAGCTCGAGCCTGTGCATTAGGACAATCTCTAGCCAGATGATCTTTCTGGTTGCACACAAAACAAAGCCCTTACTTCCTTGCTTGTTCCCTTGACTCGTTCTTGGCCTGACCCTATTTCTGTGTAGGTGGTGCCTTCGCACCATTCTTCCTTTTCTTTTGAGCCCCTTGATCATTTTCATTCCTAGGCCTCTTATTCTTCCCCCTCAACCTTTGTTTCTAGGTTGAGTTCTTGTTCTAGTGTTAGGGCTTTCTCTACAACATCTTTGTAAGTTTTTAGGCGTAGAATCTTCACTATCTTTCGGATCAACATCTTGAAACCTTGTGCAAATTGATTTGCCTTTCTTTTCTCTTCCCTAATCAGATCTAGGGAGAATTTGGCCAGTTCGGTGAACTTCTTTTCATATTCAGCTACAGTCATGTCCCTCTGATTTAGTCGAACAAAGCCTTCTTGCAGCTTGCTTAAAGTTGTCTCTAGAAAGAACTTTTCATAGAAGATTTTTGAGAAGTTCTCCCAGCTTATGTTATCCACATCTGTATTAGGGTCTATCCTCATCATATGCCACCAACTTCTGGTCGGCCCTTTGAAGTGGTGCATGGCCAGTACCACTCATCTCGACCCCGTTACCTTAAGTACATTGAGAATTTTCTCCATTTCTTGGTACCAGTGGTCTGCCGAGATGCAATCAGTAGTCCCATCAAATGAAGGAGGATGGAGCTTCTATAACTCTATCAGCATCTTCCTCTATTTCTCATCTTCCAACCCCTCTTGAGCCCTCTGATGTTCAGGATCTTGGGCCACAGGTGCTGGCTGTCGAACCTGAATAGGTTTAGGTACTTGTGGCTGAGGAGCCGCCTGAGGGATTATTTGTGGAAGTGTCCTCAATAGTTGATCCAACACCCTCTGCGACATCTCATTCATCATGGCCTCCATCCATGCCTCCATTCCAATATGCAATTCTTGTTCTTGTTGCTCAGTTTCATCAGAGGTGGTGGATCGAGTAGCATACCTTCTTGTCCCAGCCATTGTCTACAAATCGAGTAGATCGTCAGTATTTGCTTCATCAAATGTTTGTATTATCATGACTCTAGATACATGTCTCTAGGTTTTTGATTTGTTCAGTGGCCTAAAGGTTTTTCTTCTAGGTTCCTTTCATGCATGGGTATAGGATTTGGTCTCAAAGCAATTAAACATTACATCATGCATATCAGACAATCATATAATCAAGCTAGCATAGTAAGGTTCCAAGCTTCCACTTAAGCTTTCAGGTTCAAGTGTCCCATACCACTCTACCCCTTCCACTTAGGCTTTCACCTAGAACAGAGCCGCACCCAAACAATTTCGCAAATTGATCGATAACTAAGGTTCCCGATTCTACTATACTCCACCGTCCCATACCAACGAGTATAGAAAAACCTGTTCTGCTAGATTATCGATCATTCACCACACATGGTCCATCATTGTTTGAGTCCAGGCTTCCTCCATATCCCTGAATTCCTATGCATCCCATACTACATAGAAACTAAAAGATACAAAAGCTTCCTGGTCCTGTGTCCTAATCAAACAATTTTCTATTTTCAAACAAGTTTCAGTCTCTAGCCTATGTCCTAGAGATTTATGTTTTTGATCCACTGTGCCACTCATGGCTACACCCATGGTTTCAAACTAGTTGACTCACAACCTCTGTCTAGTCAAGACACCACCTTTGGCATCTTTCTTTTGACTTCTAAACAGTTTCTTGCCTTAATTTTTCACCTTCTAATTTTCTTTTATAGAAAGTAAGGGTATTCTTCAACTCAGACCACTCGTATAAGCTAGTGGGACAACCTCTAGATCGGGCAGTGAGACCAAAGTCTGCTTAGCAACTACGCTTTCTAGGGAGGGATAACCCACCTCCCTTTCAATGTTTAGCTTTACTCAGGACAAGGTTTACCCACTATCAACTCAACTTGTAGTCTTTGTATCCGAACAAAACATTTCAAAAACATATACATCCCTTTTGAAAACACTTTCTAAAATGTTTTTCAATTTCAAAAATAGAAGGTAGGGCATTCAAGATTTGATTCAATTCCATGTGAAACCCTAATTTGAGTTGCTAATTCTAGTCAAACAGCCACTGATCGACTTGCTAATTCTAGCCCAAGGCACCTAAAGCCTAGGCTCTGATACCACCTTTGTAACACCCCAACCCCTTAGAAATAGGTTTAAGCTCAACCATAAGGCGGGTTGGGTCCTATGTTACATTTACAAGTACACAACTTGTATCTCAATTCCTTTATTTAAACACTTATTGAAAACGTTCATGGATATATCCCAATGTATTAAATTTCAATTCAACAAGGCTATACAATTAGATAAAGGAATACTTCAAACTCTTTATTTATTCAAATAAAATAAAGAAAGTCACATTCTTAAATCAAAACTTGAGTACACAACTTTCAAAACTTAAATAAAATTAAGCGGAAGTCTTAAATTCAAAATTTGGGCAACATGCCCTTAAAATAGAACTTTCAAAACTTAGAAATAATCTAATATCCATGGCCTCATGATTCAAGTCAATTTCCTAAAAAATAAAATGAAGGGGTGAGCACATAGCCTAGTGGATCATTCATTAAACAACTAAGTTACTATTTCAAATTAATAGCACATCCAAATTCAAACACTTTTATGCACTAAGTGATTCAAGCAACTTTTTGGTTATAGTTGACATTAAGACTGAAAGAGGTTCTACTCCCTTACTATTTTTAATTTAGATACCCCTATTTAGGGTGAAAAGTCATTTCTTTGTCACTTTTCATTGGATGCCACATACCAAGTATCCCTTAGTTGCGCCCCGCAACCACACACTCCAAGCATGTGTTAAGAACACCCATACGGGTCACTATGACAGTACGTGGTTCTTATCTTCAATTTCTTATATTTAAGAATCATATAATCCCAAAAGAAATTTAAAATGTAAATATCAAAATCTTAAACAACCAAGAAAGCATGTAAACATTACATAGCATGCTTGAAACATTGAATTAAATCCTAAACATGGATTCTAAGCATAGCATGCTCTCATGAGTGATTAAAACATAAAAACATGTTGAACTAAAATTAAAATATGATTAAACATGCTGAAACTAAAATAAAACATGCTCAAAACTAGAATTCAAACAAGCATGAACATGCTAGAAATTTGAAAGAGTAAAGTAGAAGTTCAAGAAATCCCCTCCACTTTAATCCGAGTTTTTGATGAATCCAGCAGAGGTTCGCCTTATCAACCACTTTCAGAACTTTAAACCACCAATAAGACTACTTCAACAACTCTCAAAAATACTGAAATAAGAACTTCTCACACAAGAGAAAAAAGAGGGTGAGAAGAGGTGTCAAGAAGAAGGCAAGAACAAACAAAGAGGGAAGTGTCAACTCTTTGCTTTGGGATCAGATGAATGTGAGCAAGAGGGGGTATTTATAGGTGTTCATGAGCACAAGGGGGGGCATCTAGGGCAGCTAGGGAAGCTCACCACGTTTGGGCATATTTTCAAACTCATAAGGGGATGGTTTGGGTGAGAAAGGCAAGTGTGCTCATGGTTGGCAAGTGGGACCATTAAGGTTTCTAATCCAAGTGTGAGCAAAATCTTTGAACCTTATTTGTTTCTTTTATGTGTGTGAACAAAATAAAAGGTTTAAAATACATTCTAATCTCTCTTGGACGTCCTCTATTAGTAGGGAAACATTCTAATGTATTGTGATTCATAAAATCAAATAAGTTTCTAATATGAGCACACAAAAACAAAGCTTTGGAATGTTTTTTATTTCCCTTGGATTCTCTCCCTTTTTGGCTCCACATGTGAGAATGAGTCAAGTTTTTATTTTCTAATTTTTTTCTAGGTGAAGGAATCTTTCTATATCTCTTAAAATCACCCACTCTCATTAAACTCCTATCTTGGGTTTGTCACATGTGTGCCAACACACACACTTATGAGACATTTTATATGTAACCTTAGTATACATGATCATTTATCTTGGCACATGGAATCATTCTTCATTGTTCCTATAGGTGTGGGCATACTTGATCATTTACATGGAACATGGGATCATTCTTCATAGTTTCAAATAATGGACACGTCGCATGGAGCTTTGGGTCGGGTAGGGTGCACATGATCATGGTGTTCCACCCCTGTGACTTGCACATGTTAGGGGTGGCCATGACCTCATGGGTTCATAAAAATGAAATAAAAATTAAAATCTCCTTATTTACATGGAATTATGATTTATAACCTATAGTTTTGGAATCATATGAACCTAACGCACATTTTAAGATATGGTTTGGCCCAAGGTGATTTTCTCTCAAAAACTTTCCTTATTTAAAACCCACTGAAGTCACTAGGAAAATGAAAATTCAAATCTTGGTCAATTGTTCTGATTTTCAGATATATCATTCATTTTGTTAGTTCATGTCATTTTGTTTCATTTTAGGTCATTTCGATTCCCCGAAGTACCCTAAATGACGATTCTTTCTAATTTGGACCCCCTTAAGGGCATTTGGCAAATAAAAACCTTAACCTCGACCAATTGTTCTAATTTATGGATATGTCATTTATTTTGTTAGCTCATGTTATTCCATTTCATTTTGGGTCATTTTTGATCCCATGAAGTACCCTAAATGACAATTCTTTCTAATTTGAACCCCCTGAAGGGCGTTTGGCAAATGAAAACCTTAACCTTGACCAATTATTCTAATTTTTTGATATGTTGTACCCTTAGTTCGTTCATGTCACCTTACTTCATTTCAAGTTGTTTTGGGTCCTTAAGGGGCATTAAATGAAAGTTTCGGAAACCTGCCAAATTTAGCCTCGAAATAAGCTCAGTTTCATTTTGCACCCAAATTTCACTGAATAAATGATAAATTTCATTTAATTGAGTACAGAAGATTTAGAATAGTACATCTATCATTAATGCACACACGCCACCCTATAGTAATTCTGGAAGCAATTGTCTCACCCTTTTCATTAGTAACCACCTTCCCTTCTTTGGCACCACATGAATAGGATTGACCCACTATGAATCTGAAATATCATATATGATGCTTGCCTTGAGCCACTTCATCACCTCTTTTTTGACCACTTCCTTCATTATAGGGTTAAGTCTTCGCTGGTGCTCCACTGTAGGCTTATGAGATTCTTCAATTAAGATCTTGTGCATGCAAGTAGTTGGACTTATACCCCAAATATCTTCAATTGTCCACCCAATAGCAGACTTATGGTCCCTAAGCACTCGCAATAGTTTTTCTTCTTAGATAGAGTTAAGGAAGAAGAAATAATGACTAATAAGGATAGTGCTCCAACCAAATAAATATATTTTAGATGACAAGGAATGGGTTTCAAGTAAATGGCCTTAGAAATATCTTGAAGATTTTCAAATTGGGTGGAATCAGATAAGGGAGTGTGTGTGTTATCAGGTTTAGGCGAGGAGGCTTACAAGGCTAGAACAATTAGTCTCTCATTTTCAATCATGGGTTGGGGAAGGGAAATAGAACGAGAGATACACCTAACCAAGTTATCTTGAGAGCTAAGTTCATCAACCACTTCAACAATGCAAGAATGGATGACTTCAATTTTCTTGAATTCATGTAGGTCACTGGGGTAGTGCGTAGCCTTAAAGAGGTTGAAAACCACTTTTTCTTCATTTACCCTCAAAGTGAGTTCGTTCTTGTGTAAATCTATCAGTGCATGGCCTGTAGCTAGGACTGGCCTACCAAGAATAAGTAGAATCTCACCATCTTCCTCCATATCTAGAACCATAAAGTCAACAGGAAATATATATTTATCCACCTTGACCAAAACATCTTCAATTGTGCCCCTTGGATAAGTGAGAGATGTATCCTCAAGCTGAAGAGTAATTGTGGTGGGTTTGATCTCTAACATGCCCAACCTCTTACACATTGACATGAGCATAAGATTGATGCTTGCCCCCAAATCATAGAGTGCCTTCTCAAAGACTTCTGACCTAATGTTGCATGGTATGGTGAAGCTTCCTAGATCTATTAACTTCTGAAGAAGTTTTCTCTGAAGGATTGTACTGCATTCTTCAATTAGCTTCAGTGTCTCAAAGTCTTCAAGCTTTTTCTTGTTTGACATAATCTCCTTCATAAATTTGGCAAAGTTGGGCATTTGCTGTAGAACTTCTGCAAATGGAATATTAATATGTATCTTCTTGAACATTTCCAGAAGCTTAGGAAATTGGTCATCCAACTTCTTCTTTTGAAACCTTTGAGGGAATGGCAATGGTGGAGGTTCAAGGATTTTGCCCCTTGGAATAGTAATCCCCTTAGGTTTCTCTAGTGATATTTGTAGTAGTTCAGGCTGTGTAGCTAGTAGACTTGGAGCATCCTTGTCAGAACTGTCAATATCTTCACCTTCAATAGATGGGTTAATTGGATGAGGTGGACTTGCTACCTTTTTCCCACTTCTTGTCATCACTACTTTGCAACTTTCCTTGGGATTTACTTGAGTCTCAATAGGGAAGGAGTTGCACTGCTGGTTTGACACTATTTGTGCTAGTTGTCCCACTTGAGTTTTTAAGCTCTTGACTGTAGCATTCATGTTTCCAATTTGAATCTCAATACCAGAGACTCTACTATCATTCTTGTCCACTCTCCTTGTCAATTCCTTGAAGAACCTAAAATGCATATTCATCATCTCATCTAGCTTGTCTTCTAAGGATGGCTTCTTATCTTGCAGGGGTTGTTGTGGCACAGAACCTAGTGAAAGCTGCTGAGCATTTCTACTATTTGCATAAGAAAAGTTCTCATGCTTTCTAACTCCCAGATGATAGTACTTTGGAACATTATACCCCCTAATGGACCTTGGAACCCACTGAATCTATTCATGGCCTTTACTTGTTCAATATAAGCTTCTCCAGTATAAGGTGCTTTGTTTGCTTCTACTATTGCATGAATTGGCTGATTTTGTTGATTTGAAAAATGTCCACTGCAGCTCTTTTCTTCTACTAAGTTCAACCAATGAGTCATGGAAGCAATTTGGGCATGAAGAACATTTATATAATCAACCTCATGAAAACCCACCCTTTTTACTAATCCTCTTTCTGTACCATGGTCATATGCATTTGTTGTCATAAATTCAAAGAGTTGGGTGGCATCAGTAGTGGACTTTCCCATCAATGAACCTCCGTCTGTAGAATCTACCAAGGCTCTAGTAGGTGGAGTAAGTCCACTATAGAACATCTGGATTTAAAGCTATGGGAGATATCTGTGCTATGGGCATCACCTCAATAAGCCCATGAATATCTCCAAAGCTTCATAAAGAGATTCAAACTCGGATTGCTTGAAGGAACTAATTTCACCCTGCAATTGATGTACCTTAGTAGGTGTGAAATATTTCTAGAGGAAGTTTTGACCAATTTCTTCCCATGTGGTAATGCTGCCCGGAAGTAGTCTTTGCAGCCAATTCCTGGCTTTATTCCTTAGAAAGAAAGGAAAAGCCTTAGGCTTAACTGATCTTCAGTCACCCCGTTCATCTTAATCGTTTCACAGATCTCCATGAAAGAATTGAGGTGTGCCATAGAATCTTCTATTGTTGAACCCTCAAACTGTTGTCATTGCACCATTGTAATCAAGGATGGTTTCAACTCGAAGTTGTTCGCATTTATCGGTGTCCTGGCTATACCAGAGTAATTGTTGTTCAATACGGGTTTGAAGAAATCCCGTAATGGTGCATCTCCATTGTTCCCCACACTAGAAGTTCCACTGTCAGCCGTAGTTGACACATGTCCCTTGGCTTCCAACCGAATCTACTTAATGGTCTTGAACAAATCTGGGTCGTATACTTCACAAAAACCTCTACTCATACAAAACCTAAAACACCACAAGAAAACACAAGATTGTATACTTAATGGTCTTGGCTATACCAGAGTAATTGTTGTTCAATACGGGTTTGAAGAAATCCTGTAATGGTGCATCTCCATTGTTCCCCACACTAGAAGTTCCACTGTCAGCCGTAGTTGACACATGTCCCTTGGCTTCCAACCGAATCTACTTAATGGTCTTGAACAAATCTGGGTCGTATACTTCACAAAAATCTATACTCATACAAAACCTAAAACACCACAAGAAAACACAAGATTGTATACTTAATGGTCTTGGCTATACCAGAGTAATTGTTGTTCAATACAGGTTTGAAGAAATCCCGTAATGGTGCATCTCCATTGTTCCCCACACTAGAAGTTCCACTGTCAGCCATAGTTGACACATGTCCCTTGGCTTCCAACCGAATCTACTTAATGGTCTTGAACAAATCTGGGTCGTATACTTCACAAAAATCTATACTCATACAAAATCTAAAACACCACAAGAAAACACAAGATCGTATACTTAATGGTCTTGGCTATACCAGAGTAATTGTTGTTCAATACGGGTTTGAAGAAATCCCGTAATGGTGCATCTCCATTGTTCCCCATACTAGAAGTTCCACTGTCATCCCGTAATGGTGCATCTCCATTGTTCCCCACACTAGAAGTTCCACTGTCAGCCGTAGTTGACACATGTCCCTTGGCTTCCAACCAAATCTACTTAATGGTCTTGAACAAATCTGGGTCGTATACTTCACAAAAATCTCTACTCATACAAAACCTAAAACGCCATGAAAACACAAGATCAAGTGTATTCAATGAAGTTAAAAAGAAAATATATGTAATCAAAACAAAGATAAAAAATAAATTTTTCTTAATTAAAACTAAGCCAAGTTCAATTGGTTTTAAGACAATCAACATCGTTCCTCTGCAGTGGCCCAAAAACTTGTTGGTAATCCCGCAAGTGTACGAGATCGCAATAGTAATAACTTGTAGAAACTGAGTATCATCCTCAGGGAACAGATACTAATTAACTATGTTAAATCCCAATCTAGTATTAGCATTCACTTTATTAAGGCTCTTAATTGAGTTTGGTTTATTTAAATCCTAATTTGAATTGAAAAAGATTGGAAGCAATAAAATTTCTGTTCCAAAAACTATGTTGAGTAATTGTCTAAAATAGTTAATTCTTTTGTTCTCACCCGCAATTCATATTCCAATTAATTAAACCTCTAGTTATGTAGGTTCTAGCACTTACCAGCAAAACCCTCTCCCAAGTTACCTTAACACCTATTAGTCTAGTTCCCTAATACCCTCTTCCGAGGTGCACATTTAACAATCTAATGCATTGTGAACAGTAATCACGTGCAACCTCCTAAACAATCGACAACCTTATAGTCAATCAATTGATCTAGGTCTATATTGTGACAGTCCAACCATGAAACCTCTCTCTTGAATTAGTTTAATAGTTTAAGATCATATTGTTCATGGCTACTAAACATTAAGCATTAAACACCCAGACTATAAAAAAAGCATCAAAATCAATTAATTAGAATATATAGAATCAAGGGTGATTTGGAGTAGATCAGAATGTCATCTAAAAATACCATGACAAACTGATCAAGGTATTGTCTGAAAACTCTATTCATTAGATCCATAAATGCAGTCGGTGCATTGGTCAAACCGAACAACATCATTGTGAACTCAAAGTGCTCATATCGAGTTCTAAAGGCTATCTTATGTATGTCAAACTCTCTGATCCTCAACTGATGGTACCGTGACCTTAGATCAATCTTGGAGAAGTGAGCGGCTCCCCTCAACTGATCACACGGGTCCTCTATTCTGGGTAATGGGTACTTGTTCTTGATCGTTACTTGGTTCAGCCTCCTGTAGTCCATTAATAATCTCATGGATCCATCCTTTTTCTTCACAAATAGCATTGGAGCTCCCAACGGTGACTCACTAGGTATAATAAATATCTTCTCGTGGAGCTCATCCAGTTGTGTCTTCAGCTCAATCAGTTCCACTGGTGCCATTCTGTAGGGTGGAATGGCTATGGGATTAGTGCCTGGATGCAACTCAATCTTGAACTCCAATTGTCTCTGGGGTGGAACTCTAAGTAAATCAACTGGGAACACATCCTTATACTCCCGTACAACAAGTATATCTTGTATCTCTCTTGACATCTCTGCATCCTCTTCAAGTAACTGTCTAAAGTCCTCTTTCTGCTTCATAGTGTATAGCATAGCCAACATAGGACTCCTTCGCAATTTCTGCAATCCCCAATTATCTTTAATACTTCTCCCGAAGGTAGCTTCAGGGTCACCCTTCGTCTCTTACAGTCAATTTATGCTTGATATTGGCTCAATCGGTCCACACCCAATATGATGTCATATCCATAAAAATGAAGCGCACAAAGATCAGCTGAAATCAACTTGTCTCCAAATCTGAGATCACATCTACAACATCTCATCGAACTCAAGGTAGCCTCGATGGGTGTGGCTACGTCTAATGTCACTAACAATGGACTTGTTACTAGTTGTAATTTATCCAATAGGTTCTTAGAAATAAAAGATATAGTGGCACCCAAATCAAACAAAACTCGCACAACAATGTCAAACAAAAGAAATGTACCTTCCACTGTTGAAGTGGGACCAGTTTGGGCGTTTGTGGCATATAGTCGGCCCTAATTTCTCTGGTGTGGCTAGGACTGTGGCTGTCGCCTCTGCTGTGGGCGACTATTCTGCCCATGTGTCTGCTGCTGCTACTGCTAAGGGGCTGGAGCAAGTGCCCTAGGAGGCCATACCTAGCCAGATGCCTTCTCTGGTTGCACACAAAACACAACCCTTGTGTCTTAGCCCTCTCTCTCTGATCGTCAGTCGCACGGTCTAGTCACGCATGTTGGGTCGGCTGCCTATCATAAGCATGCGTCTGGCCCTAAGTTTGAGGGGCTCTATGCCCATCTCACCTACTCTTCTTCTTCTATGGGGCTCCCGCTGTCTAACTGGCTGTGACCTCTTATTTTTGTTTCTCAATTCATGCTCATACTCAAGGTCTCGCTCAACCAACTGTGCCCTCTCTACTGTCACTCTCAAAGCAGTCATCTTCAAAGGAGCTATTATCTTCTTGATATCTACCTTCAGTCCCTCAGTGAAGCTGTCGGTCTTAGACTACTCGACCCTAATCAGGTCTGGGACAAACGAAGATAGCTCGACAAATCTTTGTTCATATTCAGCCATTGTCATGGTCTTCCGAGTCAGCTGTATGAATTTGATCTATATCTGCCTAGTCTTTGCTGTAGAGAAAAAGCGACCATAAAATAGACCCTTAAACTGCTCCCATGTTATGATCGTCCCATCCACTGTGGGGTTGCTCACAATCATCTCCCACAAATGGTAGGGGGTCTTACAAATTGATGCAACGCAAGTGCAACTCTCCTAGGTCTAGTAACCCCCATAGCTTCTGAAACTCAATCAATAAGTCTTTTTACTCCCTATCATCCATAATCTATTAGCCATGTGCTACTGGACCAATGGGAATCAGTGTCTAATGTGTCTGAGGCTGAGGTTGTGATTGTGTCTGCATCGGTGTTTGCAGGATACTTACAACCTACTCCATTACTCTCTGAGTGATCATCTCAGGCGTCATCATAACCCCTACTGGAGCTATTTCCACTGGGATCTCCTCATCTCTCTGGCTCAACTCATCTGTATTCTCATTTCTGGCAGTATCCCTTCTTGCATTTCCTCTAGTTCTTGCCATGATCTGCAAGTAAAAGGTTACTTTAGAATCCAATAGTTTAATCATTCGAAACTAAATTCTATAGCAATCATAGTTAATCATGAGCTTACTTCTCCTTCAATTTGGGTCATATGAACTCTTTCTCTCCAACTATGGATACAAAACATTCTTACTACTTGTGATAATTGTCGTCATTTATTGTATCTTTTTTTGTTGTCCATACTATTTCCTAGTATCGTTTGTACTACCATGACTCTAGGTTCGTGTTGCTAAGTTCTCGATTGTTCTTTAGCCTATTGCTTTATGCTTCTAAGTTGCACTTTGTGGTTTCCATCCCTCATGTATGTTTTCAGGGTACTAGATTTGTTTGGTTTAGTGTGGCAATACTCAAAATAGTTATACATATATAACAAGAAATCACTCAATTAAGTAAGCAAGCAATACATGCTAGCATAGAGAAATTTCAAGCTTTCATCTGTGCCTCCTCGTCTGTGCGTCCCATACCACCCTCGCGCATTAGCATAGGCTTCCACTCAGAGATTTTATTACACCCACACAATTTCGCAAATGTCTCAATTTTTAAGGCTTCTCAAACCCCACTATGCTTGACTGTCCCATACTAGTCAAACACAATGTGTACAAGTTCTTCCAAAGATATCGATCATTCACGAAACATGGTCCATCAATCTCCAACTCCAGAATTTCTCCATACCCCCAAATCCCTATGTGTCCTGTACCACATAGAGACCAAGGATACAGGATCATCCCGATCTCGTGTCCTGACCAATCACGTGTTAATTTCACACATTTTCAATCTCTAGCTTATGTCCTAAAAGCTTTTAGTTACTTTTATGATCCACTGTGCCTCACTTGCAACACATAGTCTCTAACTAGACCTATGGTCTAGATCCTTGGCTAGTTGGCTCTCTATTGGACTATCAACCTATGCCAAGTTCTGATTCCATCACTCTTCTATGATACCATTGGTGCCAAGTCTCGGACACTTCCCGAGTAAGGATCAGCGCTTAAGGACATCTTTTTGAAGTAGGGATCAGACCATCAGGGACACTCCTCCCAAAAACGGGCATCAAACCCTCAAGGACACCTCCTTGAGAAGAGATCAGACTATCAGGGACATCTCTCTGTACTTGTATCCTATCTACGAGTCACGACTCGGGCATGCTAGCATCACTCTAGTTTTTTCTAGAAATCTAGTCAGCTAGTAATGACATCTATCCATTTAGCCAAAAATATTTCAAAATTCTTTTCTTGCCCAAGGTATTTATAGCCTAGGCTCTGATACCAACCGTGTGATGCCTTGGTTCCTGGTTTCTCTCTCGTTATGCGACGAGTCGTAGGGGCCGCGCTAGGAGATGATGCGTCCATTCGGTGGGAGACGCCAGATTCAGGTCGTTTGTCGAAAGCTGGAGGCCATGTATGTTCGTTTTCATTTTGTCTATCTCATGCTTCAAAACTTTTCTTTCAAATAGGTTATGAAATCAATTTAAAACATAAAATGATCATTAAAATACTAGTTCTTTTTGTCAGCAAAGTCAAATTCATCAAGAAAATGTATCCAACAGTTTGAAATACTTGCAAATTTAGTATGAAAATACAGTTCAGAAAGAAATATAATAAGGCCTATGGCCAAGTTTGATACATGCCAAAATTTATAAGAAAGACAGTTTAAAAGATGGAGGGCACATGCCCAGTTCAAATCATTTACAACAAAATGATAAAATATTAAACCAAAAAGAAAACTGTGACAACTTTCCAATGAGGTCTCAACCAAAAAGACGGCCTCGCATGGCTGGTCTACTCTTACAGTGTCAATGATCACCTATAATGAAATAATGGGATAAGCTCGAGAACCCAATGGATCATCCCTACACATCGCTAGCATTATAAAAATCAAAATATGAAACATGCAAACACTTTCACTACATTAGGGCATTTTGTCGTACGCAAGACCGAAAGAACCCTGCTCTCAATGTCCCCTGTGTGGTCCAGGAGCAAATCCGAGGGTAACGCTCGAGGGCTAATTACTTTTTGGGACCACAATCTAAGGATAGAAGTTTACAGTGACTCTTCGTCCAAAGACACAATCAGTTGTCGCAGTCAGCTCTGGTAGGGACACCCACGATAACACCCAAAGGCCAGTCATTGCCCCGGTACATAGAGTTGTTAAATCTTAATTTAATCGTCTTTAGTTGTATTCCAATTCACACATTGTCATCATATGTAACACTTTAAAGCAAATTACTCATATGTGTTTGACCATTCATGGAGATCAATGCATGAAAACTCTATCTATGCATGTTATAACACAAGTAACCAAACATCATGGACACACATCAAGTCATTCCAATCAAGATCAATCAGATTTGCCCTAGCATGCTTCTAAGTGCTCATTAAAAGTAAACATACAACATGCTTTGCATTAAAAGTTTAAATAAAGCTAGGGAGTACGAAAATCACACCCACCTTGTATCTCCTTCCCTTGTGCCTTTTACTCCTTGCCGCACATGTTTAGATCTTTACTCTATAAGTTTTCAATAATAAGTTAATGTGAGTCTAAAGCTTTCAAAACATGGTCAAAATCCTAGATTTATGTCCTTTACATCGGTACTTTACGGTGTACACAAAGCCAGAACGAAAAAAAGAGAAAAGGACGAGGTACACGATGAATTACTGCAGTAATGTTTTGCATTATAGCAATTGTTGGAATTGCCAACATGTGTTTCACACCTCAATACGCACACATTAGGATTAAAACATACATCAAACTAAGAGAAATCCTTATACCTTGGAGATCTACGCTTTTCTTCTTCTCTTCACGCCAAAACAAAGTCTTGCACCCCTCAAATCATGTGTGTTTGAAAGAAAAACATATTTACACTTAAGAAAATGATTCACAATGCTAAGAAATCATGGTTGCAAGTGGGTTTTATGATTTTACCTGAGTACAAGACGTTTTGGAGCCACAACTCCACAGATCCTCTTCTCGGTGGAGCTTGTTCTTCACGGATCCAAGCTTACAAACCCATAAAAAGGGGTTTGTCATAGCTTAATCTCCATTAGAGCTCAAACAAAATGCTAAGAAACGAGATTAAAATTCTTGGTTAGGGTTTAGGAGAGAAAATAGTGAGTAGCGGCACAAGAAATCTAGATCTAGGGTTTCTGCACAAACATTGCATATTTATAGAAAATGATGAATTACTGCAATCATCCAGGAATTACCGCGGTAACCAAGACAATGTTCCTTGTTTGTTTCTGGGTTTCATCTGTGATTACCACGATAATTATAGGATTACCGCGGTCAATGACTACAATAACCAGGGCGATGCATTTTTTCTGTTTTCTAGGTTCGTCTAAGATTACTATGGTCATTAGCTTTCATTATCATGATAACCAATGGGATTTTGGCTTTTTGCGTGTTTTCTTTCCCATTTCTCATGCTTTCCGAATTTATATCATTTTTATATTTATTTTAAGTTTATTTAGACTTATTCTACATAGTTTTTTAAGTGTCCTATTATTTTCTTATTTATTTAATTAATTATTTTATTTTAACTATTCACCAGTAACGTGGAGGTCTTATAGGTTTTTGGGATATTACAGATGTTGACAGGCAAGCTTTTATAGAAAATAATTCATAGTATCCTTGAATATTTTGGATCATAGATCTCAACTATATACATCATGACTTGTTTCATAGATTGCCAGAATCTCATCATGATTTGAAAAATCTGCTTCACTGATTATTATGACATTGCAATATCACCATAAGTGAAAATAGATCATCTTTGTGAGACCTTATTTTGAGAGGATCCGATAAAAACTCAATATCTACATTCTAGCCAAATGTTTTGCTTCTCTTGAAAATATAGAATCATATCATTTGTTTCTCAAAGATAGCGTAATATGTGCTTAATGGCATTCCAAGAGCAAAAGTACATAAGTAGTAATAAGATTTGGTACTTCAGGACCAATAACTTTTCCATCATGAAGATGAAGCAGTTTTTGCCAACTTCAAATGACCTAATCGCCATTTGAGAATATAATGGATATGCTTTGTCCATCTAAAACTTTTCAAATAAACTTTTAGTGATGGACGAAAATTCAACTTGAAAAATTCTCAATCTATTGGTTGAGATAAAATTTTGTTTTTCTAAGATCTTTCATATCAAATTTCTTCAAATTTGATATCTTTTTTATTTTTTCACTAGTTCTCACATGGTCATAACATTCAAGTAGTAAATAATAAGAATATGCACAATAAACATGAATTAATAAATGTAATCATAATATGAACATGTAAATATGTTTACTAATAGCAATCA
>JAJIYU010002706.1:0-29127 GCA_030144865.1 Tinospora cordifolia | reverse complement strand
ATCTAATAAACATAAACTTTAAATTATATAAATTAAAACTCTAAAATTATAGGCATACAACCATAGAGTAGCAACTAAATAAAATATTAGAAAGTTATAATTTCAACATTTTTATAAAATTTAAAAAGACATGACATAATATAAGTTTTAAGAGCCGTCTTATTGAAAATAACAAGAACGTTTTTAAATATTTATAGTTTTACATTCAAAAATGAGTTTTTAAGAATCTTTTCAACTTTTAGCAGAAGTTGCTCTACGAGATCGTATCGATTGATTGAATGGCTTAAGAGAGAATATTATTCTAAGAAAGATGATACCCATTCCTACTAAATTAATCAATTAGCGCACTTAAGCCATTCACAATGGTTAGAATATGTTTGAGTTTGATATTCCCGTCATATCATCAACTCATTAAATTTCTATTTGTTAAATTATTTTTCACAACGGTTTATAGTTTATTAGACTGTACTGTATGAGATCCACAATTACATCAACACTTGTTTACATTGTTTACAATATTTCATTTATAAAACACATTTTTTTTACAATACATATTATTTATATTTAAAAAGTGCGCACACACACATATATACATATATATAGATTGTATATATAACAAATAAAAAAATTATTGTGTCAAAAAAAATTTATACAGGGATTTTGACATGATTATTGCAAAAAAAACAAATTATTTTTAGATTATCTAATTAGCAATATTATATCACAAATACTCAACTTTCTAAAGTAAACATCCACGTATACAAACTATTGATAATTTTTTTATTTAAATTCACGTAGATCTTGTCTTAAATCAAAATTACACTGAAAGCATCTTTTAAAAAAACGACTTTAGTGTAATTTTAATTTACACTGAACTTGTCACTTCAAAAAACACTTTCAATTTAAATTTCAAAAGATACTTTCAAATGTAACACAAGAGATAAGTTTAGTGTAAATTCAAATTACACTGATATCGTCTTTTTAAAATACACTTTTTACGTATATTTAAATAAAAAATGTCAATAATTTCTATACTTAGATATTGACTATATAAAGTTGGATATTTGTAATATAATATTATCAAGTTGAATAATTAAAAAATAATTTTTTTTGCAATAATTATGTCGAAACACCCCGTATAAAATGCATTGAGAGACATCCATAAAGGAGTGTGAGCACCACCGGTGCCACGTTCGGACGCCCTTAATTTATCTTAAATGAAATAATTTCGTATGAGTACATTTTATATTTAATATTACTTTGTTGTAATTAAAATTTCAAATTTATTTAATTTTTAATTGTGTGATTGTATAATAAATTATATTATTACATTTCATTACACCACGGAAGATTTGAAAATTTTTAATAATGTTAAATAAATAAAATTAAATTAATAAATGAAATATCAGCAGACGCACCAAACGTTGGAGATGAACTGAAAAGCCAGCCAATCCGTCCATGGAAGCTCACCGGATTTGCTTACCCATATCATCTTCCTTGGCATTCGCAAAGTCTTTCCGAGCCTCGCCTTTTTCTTCTCCTTCTTCTATAACAAGATTAAATTATACTTCTCTCAGTCGCAACTTCTGCAGTAAGTTGGCTTCCACAAGCAACGATAGCTTATTCGACGCGACGGCGTACGAAGCCCAGAGGCTCTCTCTCGATTCAAAAGCTCGGCAGTCAATGGCGGAAGCTGCAGACAGAGAGATCCGAAGCAGCAGAAGTGGTGACAGTGGCAGCTCTGAGCGTGTCGACGATCAGAAAGCTTGGAAATGGATAATTCGAAAGAGGATTTGGGATCTGATGGAGGCGGAGAACATTGCGCAGAACCCTCGTCCCGTTCATCACCGAATACCCAATTTCGTCGGTGCTGTTGCAGCTGCGAAAAACGTAATTTTTCCTTGTTTGTTTGTGTATTCTGATTTAATACCACCTTTTTTTTTCTTATTTTTCGATAAATTTGTTGTGGGGGGTTTTGGAAGTTAGGTGGATTGGAAGTGTTCGACATGGCAAAATGCGTAAAAGTTAATCCCGATTCTCCGCAGAAACAAGTTCGCTTTTTAACTCTCTCAGGTTAATTTTCGATTGCTTCTGTTTCTTGTCAAGCGTAGTGTTTCCCTGAGTTCAAATTTGAATAAGGAAAATTGATAACTGAGTCCTTTGATCTTGTTGATCCATGTCATTTCTGATTTGTTTGCCAGAAAGTATTTGTAGATGAATGGTTAGCCAAGTGTGCCACTGTTATTGTTGAGTTCCATTTGTTTTATCCAAGTGAGCATTATGATAACTTCCTGTTATTAATTTTAAAAATTTGAACGGGAAAATTGATAACTGTTGTTCTTTATCCCAATCCTCATTTCATTTCTAACTTGTTTGTTGACCTGCATCTTTTGGGTTCTGTTCTAAACTTTGTGTTTGGCTTTGTTCTGCATTGATTCACATGTCTTTAGTTGCTTCACACAGTTTTTTTTTTTTTTTTGTTCCTTTCTGTTGGCAGTGTAATTTTCCTTATCAAATGAAATATTGATTATTGATTAACTCTTGAATTGGCAATTATAAGGTGGTAAGCAGTTGTTGACACCACAACCGCGTTTGAGGACGGGCTTTTTCTCAGTGTTGGAATCTTCTATGTTAGCTTCTGAAACCATCAATGAAGCGTGCACTTCAGTTGGGGTTGCAAAGTATGGTAGGCCAATTGGTCTAGATGAGAAAATCAAGGTAGATTTAATAGTGATTGGGTCTGTTGCAGTTGATCCAAAGACAGGTGCTCGACTTGGCAAGGGTGAGGTAATAACACGTTAACATATACCCCCAATTTTTGAGATCGCAATTTCAAATGTTGTTGACGTTTTGCACCTCCTAGAGTATGCCAAATTTGACCAAGTTCAACTTACAAAACTAGAGATAGAACTGATTATTATGGACTCCAAACTTATTAATGAAAATATAGAGAATAGAATCAAATGGAAAATTGAACTCTTCATACACCAACATTACTCTCAACAAATGCAACTTGTTATCAAGTGATTTCACCAATATCTTGGACTTGATTAAATGATAATGAAATGATTGTATTTACCGATGATCAAATGGTTGATGCTCTAACAAAGCTTGTTCTTGTGTGTTGATGCTGTAAAAACATTGCATCGCATGCAAGAGAAATGCTATTGTTTTCAATTTCTGTGTAGCTTAGTTTATTAGTTGTACATAGGATAACTTAATGAATTCTTTATTTAAACTGTGATTTTACACTTGTTTTCAGTATATAACAAAGACAGTGGCTCAAGCTTCTTTTTCTTTTGTCTTTCTTCTTTTTGGGTGGAAAGTTGAAATTAAATGATTGTCATGAAAGGAGCAAGGATCAGGTACATTGTGGAAAGAGGAACCAAGTCCTCCTAACCTTTCTGACTAACAAGTGAAATCACAAATGCTAGACCAATCCCTTGATAAATATTACATCTTAATGCAGCAGCTTCTCCGACCTCAAGGATAGAGGGACCTATCATCCTAACACTTTCCCAAGTGTCAAACACATTTATATTATGTGTTAAACATTTAATAGTTGGTCTATTCTCATCTTAGGTAAAGTTCATCATGTTGTAATAGGAATGAACAGGAACAAATAAATAAAACTCAATAATGAGGAAACCATAATAAGCAGTTTGAAAACATATTAAATTTGCAGTTTTTATATTTAGTTGTGACTCTCACGTCTAGAAAATTGCATATGCTTACATAAATGACAACCCTTGACTTTTGCCTTAACTCCTCCATGCCAAAAGCCCATAGGCTGTCCACTAATGTCTTGTGTATTACTGCCTTTTCCCTTTCAATGTGGAAGGAAGAATCCAAATGTATAAGAATGGGATCCTTAAGAAAGGAGCTGGGCTACCAGATTGATGATTTTGATCAGTCAAGAGTTTTAACAAAAAATCTAAGACACTAGAGCCATTTCATACTTCAAAGAATCCACTTCAACTGAGTATTGCTTTGTATCTCCGGCCCACTTTGATATGATTTTGATCAGTCAAGAGTTTTAACAAAAAATCTAAGACACTAGAGCCATTTCATACTTTAAAGAATCCACTTCAACTGAATATTGCTTTGTAACTCTAGCCCACTTCAAAATGGGTCTCCCTGACGGTGAAAGGTCATACAACAATCTTATAAATTATGTAGTTGCTTTAATAGAACTTTTCTCATACCATAGTTTCTAATGTTCAACTAAGTATCGCTTTGTATTTTACAGGGCTTTGCTGAACTTGAATATGGGATGTTAAGGTACATGGGGGCCATTGACAACACGACACCAGTGATCACTTCTGGTAAGCATGCTTTTCTATTTTAGTCATTTCCATGTATGCTTTAGTTTACATTTTTTTTTTTTTTTTGGTTACATCATCTGAGATAAATCAGTTATGCAGCTAGATTTTATGCCCCTTAGTACACTTTTTTGGATGGGTTTGTTGTCTTGTTACTACGGGGCTATGTCATAATGCAATCAATTGTACATCTAATCCCTATGATCGTTGAAGAACGAATCTGAAAAGCATTAAGTGCAAAATTTTGCATTAAGGAACTTTCCAGTAGGCTTCACAACCTAGATTATTTGCCTCTTCATTCCATTTTGTAGTAGTCAAATGAACAAGTGATTGATTGTTGAACCTCACATGTAGTGAATGGTAATGTGAACAATGACTGTTGTAGATACTAATTGTGTAGATACTTGTAAATATGTATGGTTGAACAATTGCTTCCTCTTAATGGGCTTTAAGTAATAAATAATGAGACATTGACCTTGTCATGAAAAATTTGTTGGACCTTAATATCAACCTAATCTAACCACGGACGTTCACATGGCAATCATTTTAGTTAGGAGTAGGTAATTCTGAAGTGAGACAAAAGGTTCATTCATGTAAAACCAATGTAGCAGAATTGAGCATTCCTGGTGTACCTTTGCTTCTCAAATGTATATGCAGCACTTCATACTATCAGTAAAAGACACAAAACTATGTGTTTTTATCTATTTAAGTATCCTACTAAATGTTTTTGCATTTGTCCTCTTAATGACAATGTTGCTTTTATAGGTTATAATATGATAACTGATTACATCTTCAGTACTTCCTAGAGACCAAACATTGATGCTAAGAGGAAGTTTTGACCGAACAATGAAAGACTTTCCTTTTTTTTTTTTTTTTTCGGGGCTAGTGTTTTCATTTGATCAAACATTTTTGAGGCAAGTTACTAGTCTCTGGTAACACCTCCAACATTTCCATTGCTCAAGAATGCTACTATAAATTCTGCTTCAATGTTTCTTACTCCTGCCGTTTACTCTAGATTTGGTTGAAATGATGCGTACTCAAAACTATAAAATAAAAAGATTATATTCTGGTTTCTCTTAAAACATTTCTCTTTTGCCTTGATTCATATTCTTGAAATAAGTTCATACCTTACCGAAGTTTAAGGATGCCCTGCCTACAGTGCATGATAAACAGCTAGTGGATGATATTCCAGTTGAGAAGTTGTTGATTCATGATGTACCAGTGGACATCATCTGCACTCCTACACAAGTCATTTTCACCAACACTTCAATCCCAAAGCCTCAAGGTGAGACCAATTTGGCTGCCACTCAGTTCACGCGTTCAGGTTTGATTGTAATTTTTTGAAGAATCATTTTACTGAATGATTGGCATAACGTGTAGGAATTTATTGGGATAAACTGTCCCCAGAAAAGCTGAGCCAGATTAGGATCTTGAGGGAGCTCAAGAACCGGATTGAAAAAGAGACTGGCCAGAAGCTTCCATGTGGGCCTTCAGAAAAATTACCACCCACGGCTAAACAAAGTCGACGATGACTTCCATTTCCATGTATATGTGTAATAATTTCAAGTCCCGAGTAAGAGATTTTTTTGTGTGTTTTTTTTTTTTTGAGCAGTAATAACTTTTTGATGAATGCTTTCGGGTAATACAAATCTCATCTCGCTTTGATGAAAGCTACAAATTTTATTCACCACGATTTGATCAAAACCAAATGTTATAAAATACTGTTAAAGCATTTTTTTCCTCAAAACACTAGGAAGCAGTTCTCTCACACGAGGTGAAAGATTGCGATCGTAATACTTAGCAAGATTAACTAATTTTGTATAACATATTATCAACGCACTCTTTTAAGGGTAAAACTATGAAACTACATCAATAACACAAACAGAGAATGGATAAAAGCTGTCAAAATAAAAATTCCCATGATTAAAGAAAACCTCGAAACACTTCCAAGCTATTATTAAGATCGCATTTATGGGAATAATACTTGAGTAATTAAATTATGATTGTAACTAATACAACTGAACTGACCAATTTATGGAAAGTTGAAGTGCTGTAATTCAGCGAGATGGCGTAACTGTTGACTACTACAACCAAAAAAAATATAAAGTATAAAAACATCCAATACACAAACCAAAACTTCCCAAAAGCATATTTCAATATCATTTACAAAAAGAAAGTATAGAACCGTTCCTTGTCGATTCTAAGTGCCACCACCAAACTTGGCTTCGTATTCCGCCGGTTGCTGCAGCACAGAAAGCAAAATAAAGATAAATAAAAATCTTAGTCATGCAGGCTCATGTTCATGAAAACACGTGATCCATCAACAATTTTCTAAAGGGTCGTCAAGTAAACAATTTTTTTCACATAATGTTCAGAGATGACACTTTCTGTAAGTTTAATATCAACCACTTAGAATCATTTTGGGGCAAGTGCTTTTGTTAAAATTAAAAATTCTATGCATAACAAAAAGATAGTACGGATTTAAAGCCATGCGATATCAAGTAGTTTTCATCATAGAATCGAAGTACAATTTTTTTTTATTTAAAACAAAGATGCCATTAAAACTTGTGTTTGGTTAGGTTATTTTCAAAATTAATTTTAAATGAATCTTCAAATGAAAAGAGAACAATTTTTTTTGTTGTCATTATTTTCGAAAGGACTACCTTTAGAAACAGTTTTTGAAAAGTATTATTTGAAAAAACTGTTTTAGTTGCTGAACTCAGCAGGGGCATTTAAGATCTCACATATATATATACATACACAAAAGAAATAGATGAAGATGAGAATCATAAAGTTAAAGCAAGATAGGTGAACCAGAGCAGTACTCTTAAGAGTCAAATGATAATCACTGAATTTTAAAAGGAAAAGTTTGATATAATAGTCACTAGACCA
This sequence comes from Tinospora cordifolia, assembly GCA_030144865.1. Taxonomy (NCBI): domain Eukaryota; kingdom Viridiplantae; phylum Streptophyta; class Magnoliopsida; order Ranunculales; family Menispermaceae; genus Tinospora; species Tinospora cordifolia. Next base: position 21,913 of record JAJIYU010002706.1, on the reverse strand, counting down.
GTCTTGCTAGATCATACGGTATGTTGAGCAATTAAAAAACCTGTTAACAAACTAGTGAAAGCTAAGATGAATATGAATAAGACTTTAGACAATTAAATTAGAAAATGGGCATATTCGGAACATATGAATATGGGAGCAGAGGTAAAACCAGAGGGGGGAAAATTTCAACATATATAACAAAGGCTTTTAAATGTATCAATTAGGAAAAAGGACCTATTAACACTAAAGGACGAGTAAGAAAACAAAAACAAAACGAAAAAACATGGATGAGTAATTAAAAAAACTTAATTTCTTGCAATTTGAATGTCAACTTAATCCTCAACAAAGTGAAACGGATTCATATAGCTAACTCAAGTTGTTGGAAAAAGGGCTTAATTGAGTAAATAAAGTTGGGTGAGTACTTCAAACACTAGCATCCATGCTGGTTGCAGAGCCTTAAATGTAAAATTCCTAAAAAGGTCCATAATAAGCAAATATGTGCCTCCAAAAATAAAAACAAAAGGAACATAGCAAACACAGGCATACCATGAATATTGCTGAGATCAGCCTGCGGGCAAACCACCTCATATGCATTGCACGCTGAGCACTTGCTGCAGCAGCTACCGTTTCAAACTGCAAGTAGACATAACCTGCACTGTACCTGTACACAAACATAAAAACATCAAAAGTGGTGTCAGATCCTTGGTCTCATAAGAATTTCAGTAATTTATGAGTAGGGAGTTGGCACTTGGTACATCACCAAGTCTCCAAAATATTACAACTTGGCTCCTTTGCTAAACCTAAAATCAAAATTCGATCACTAAAACTCAGCTATGTAAATGAGAAAACTAAAATCTAGTGCACTAAATTGAGGATCAGTTAGTTCGTTATTGGTCACCATGTCTGTATTAACTTACAAGTACATAATGCATGTAATTTATTTAAGTATGCATAGCGTTGTTGACTTCTCCAGTAATATGAGGATCAAAAAACAAACATATATTGACCTTTAAAAACAAACTCAAAACAGAGCCCCAATCCAAAATTGCTTTTTCTTTTATTTTCTCTTTTCTTTTTCTTTTTTTTTTCTCTTTGGCAGAAGAAACAAATCAAATCTACAATTGTTTAATTGCACAGACCAAAATAAATCTTCATCTCACCTAGAAAAATCAAACTAGCACACAGGTGTCAAAGTTCAGCTCAAATTAATCTCAAATCTAATTAAATTTAGATTAAATGCATTAAGATTTAGTTCAAATTGGTTTCTCAATCTGTAGGTGCAGAATTCCATACTCCACAACACATTGGACCATAATGATTCTTTTCCATGCAGCTTTTATGATAATCTTACACCAAGAATTCAATGAACAAGTTCACCTTTTCCTTCGCTCTTTTTGGGTTTTTTTTTTTTTTTTTTGCTAGATCATCTAAGAATTATATCTTCAATAAAGCTCATCCAACTTATTTTAGAGAAGATTCTTTTTTTAAGCGCGAGCAGGTAGAATAGGTTGTCAGGATGGGTGGTAGAGATGGTGGTTCCAATAACTTTCTTATTGCTGTTAATAGTGGAGGAACTTTAGGGCCTAAGGCTAGAAACCCTTTGTTGCTTTATGGTCAATGTGTTTGGGAGACTGAACCACCAGCATTTATAGGCACTTCTTCTAAAAAAAACTATGGATAACATTAAGGAAATTATAAAGTTTTATGTCTTATCCCTAGAATCACAGATGCCTCATTTTGCGCACTCAAATTTGTGAATGAGAAAGGCTATTGTTCAAACTTCAAACTGTCTTCAATACATAAATCACAAATTAACTTTAAAAACAATCCGAAAAAACAAATAAAAGCTACATAAATTTAAAAATGTGTTATAACCATTAAAAAAAACAAACTACCTAATGAGTCAAAAGTACCTCTTATATGTGTTCAAATTAAAATCATAAGATAGTTCGTTGCACATACACAAGCATCAACATTATATACTATATAACCTTAATTTTTTATATTTCAAGTATGTATTCATGCTTGTTTGTTTGGCTTAGTTCAAAGAGATGAATCTATTCAACTTTTTTCTTGGGAGAAGAAACAAGGAAAATGAATGGATTAATCACGAAATTATCAAAATATATTATCAGCCCTAACACCAGAAATGATAGAAAGTAAACTTGAGACAGTCTATAGCACACCTGCATCCAAGATCAGTGTACTGGAAACCTTCCAATATTTATTTCTCTAAGGTACCAAGGTTTCCCAAACAAAAACCCTCTACACCAAATTGAACTTCTCCAAATTAATTCTGAGCTTCCAGTTTCAAAATAAAGGAAATAGTTGGACAACTCAAAATTTCATTCTACTATCCTCCTCTATTATCTTTTTTTTTTTTTCATTTTGATATCATGTCCACCCTCGCTGAGTACCCACCATTAAGTTCATCTTAGTTGGAACTGTATGCACTTGCATCTTCAAACAAAGAGGATTGCTTGAGATTGTGGAGTAATTGAAAATTTTTTGTCTCATGCCCAGTTCTCTGAGTCTTCCCAATCTCATTCCCCATATAGAGCCTAAACTTTTCTAGAGGATTATCAAATAGGGAACAAGCTGACATCATCCCATTATTTAGTAGATTGGACAAGATTAGATGCCAATGATCATCTCTCTCTTGGTCAGTGAACCAATTTGGTTCCCACCCATGTGGACCCCTGAGAGCTGAACTCCAGCCTCAAACCAGTTTCTCCTCCCCCCACACTTTGTATCTCCTATGGCACGCACTATAACATTAAAGTGCTTGACTGGATCCTGCTTCATAGAAGCCTTAACACAATGCTTAGATTGCAAAGGAGACTGCTCCATATGTATATTTCCCCAAATTGGTGTACAATGTGTACAGGGAGGATGAGACCATCAATCACATCTTTCTTTCCTGAGAGGTTGATATGGATGCTTGGGATAGGTGGGGATGTTTCCGGGTGATTTGATTTCAACACCATCTTCCTAAGAATGGTTTCCTACGGTCAGGGGCGTGCTCTAACAAATTGCAAAAAGGATGCAATCTCTCTTTTTTTTTTTTTTTTTGACAAGAAACAAGGATCAGTTATATTAAAAAGAGAAACAACAAGAAGGGGAACAAGAACTCCCTACAAAATTACATAACCTGAAATATGGCACTCAAATTTAGATACAAGTTGCTAAACCTACACCATGGCGCCAACTTAGACAAACAAACTGATCCAAGCAGCAAAAGCAGTATCACATGTTCCCAAATAGTCTTATAGCCAGTGGACCTGACCCTAAAAATCCTATTCTTCTGTTCCTTTCATACACACCAAAGATTAGCAAACAAATAGGATGCAATCTTCATAGCATACTTATGCAACTCTTTAAAATATTTGGTTGGAAACAGCCTTCCAAAGTGGGAAAAGGGAGGTGGTTAGATTATGGGAAGACAATAAGTTGGTGACAATCTCTTGCCTCTAGGATGCACGCACACTGCATCTATTTCAAATGATCGCACATTATCAAATTGGCTATTGAGCCGGGAAGGTGTTTGGCTTGATTGTAACTTTCTTTATTGATTGTAACAAGGATTAAGGCACCTTGTTAAAACAAATACTATCAGTAAAAAGTATGCAAGCATTCCTAGGGTATGGATGACTAGGGCCCTTGCACTACTATAGATGAGATGCGCAAAAGAATTGTGAAGGGTTGCATTGTAGAGGTTATGGAAGTGAGAACAGGATGATTTTCTGTAAGGATTTAGGTGTTGAAGAGCCTATATCTGCTGCTTCCCCTCAACCTACAAGAGATGCATGACACATTCCACAAAGATAAAATAACATCACTAATTGGAATTTTACCGTGAGAGCTTCTAGAATTGGTACCAAAGCTTCATTTAAGCAAAATATAGTCTGCTCTCAAATTATTCCTGCAGTTAGCAATTTTCAGGAATAGAAATTTTAGGATCTATCACAAAACAGCCAATTTTTAAGCATCATAAATCTGCTGCTGCTGCTGCTGTTGGCATCCTTGGTTCCAGAGCCTTGGGCTATTTGCATGTAAAAAACCAATACAAGAATTCAGATTAGTTGCATGCAGAAAGCTAATTATGAATTTTCAGAAGTACCAGTCCTGTGCTGCCTCTGATTACCCTAAGATGCAAATAATATTCTTTTGCAAGCAGAACTCACTTTTAGTGTACTGGTCTCGAGTACCACTGGTAAAACAGCTTTCTCATGTGCATGGTTCTACATAAAATATTGACAGACGTTCAAGAACATAATGTTTTAGAATGCACACTTTCTACCACCTTTGTAATTTTGTAAGAGAATAAGCTAATAATTAGCATATTTATGTCGTAAAATACCCATCATAGCCTTGCATAGAAGTACCACTAATATCTCAATCGCTTGGTGGTCAATAAACAAGACAAGAGTAAGAGTCAACAATTGGGAAAACCCCCCTGTTGATTACCAATGTAACACTGATGGATTAAATTTCCAGCAAACAATGGTTGATCAAAAATCAGATCATCCAGATTGTGTGATTTTAAGTTCATTAGGAAGTAATAAGTGTTTCCTGCTTTGGCTTAAAGGTCAGTTGAGATTGCCATAAAGAACATAAATTTTTTAAGTTAATTCTAATTTTTTATCCTTTCCTTTTCTTTTTTTTCTTTTCTTTTTTTAAGGAGAAGCTGTACTTTGACAAATTTGAATAGAAACATTCAAACAAATACAATAAAAAAACAAGCTACACTTACTTGTCCACAAAGATATGCTTAACTGGACCAAAGTTGGAACACTCCTCATGTACTTCATCTTTAATGTCCATATCAAAATCAGGATCCGTCTGCAAAGAACTTTAATGCTCAATTTCTTTTCTTCAAAGATTAAGGCCCAGAAATTTTACTCATGAAGTCACAGTTGAAACAAGAATACTTCAAACCTCACTAGCCGGATCAAACATATTCTTTAGCAATAAACAATTGCTAGGATTTCCAATAGGTTCTGTGGCTGAAGAAGCGACCACTAGTGCGGGAAGAGCTGGAGCTGGAAGTATAGCTTGTGTAGGTATAGGCAACCCAACAGTTTGTTGATTAGTAGCTGATCCATTAACTAAAGGTACCCCAAGAGACCCTGCAATACTGAGAAACACATGAATCAGATAATGCTATGAATCTCACGGAAAGAAAATAAAAAGATATTCAGTAACAGAAAGAAACCTAGTGGCGGTGCCAGTACGATCCAATTTCTGCATCAACATTGCTCTGGATTGAGCATTCAAAGACTGCACGCATACAAAAATGATTATCAATTTAGTCCATCCCAATATATTTTTTGGGTAGGCAAGATGTCATTACAAAATATAACAGAGATAAAAAAGGGGAACCAGTTCTCCAGAGAAAGGAGTAATGCAAAAGAACCAGACTAGAACAGATGGGCAGTCAGTCCCTCACTAGATTGGTTGCGATTCTTGCACCTTGTTTAATCATTGCTATGACTGCTGGTGGAAAAAGAAACCTTATACAACTGGATTTTCTCATACTTAAGCAACATATTAGTTAACAGTGGAATTTTATCCTATGATTACAGTTTGTGGATGAAGAACCATCTTTCAACGGTAAAATTGCCTAACAAATAAATATGACCAAAGATACAAAGACATTCCAGACATCAATAAATGGTATCCGATACCAATTCCCTAAAATGAGGGCCTACAATATAAATTTGTGCAACTAATTAATATGACGAAAGATACAGTGGCATGCCACTTGCAGACTCATATTTCAACTCCATCAAGGAGATCTATTTCTCAATGGAATTTGTCTAATCTTAAGAATACTAAAAAGGGTTCACGTTCAGGCAATCTAATTCATCGTGCACTTTACAGACATGGGCAGATTCATAAATAAATTTATCGAGTTGGATGTCCCATAGAACAGGTAAGAGTATCGTTAGAACACATATTTATTTTCATAATCATATAAACTATACAATATTCCTTCTATGTCAATAAAACCAATAACTGGAGTAAGTTGGAGTTCAAATAACTAATGCACCTTCCATAGGAGATGAAACGGATTATTTTGGCATCATTCCATGTCTATGAACATGGAATCACTGTTTGTGAACTGTGAAGTTAACAAAACTCTACCAAAAGTGCATATAAGTAGCCGAAAAGAAAAAGATAAAGAGAATAGATTATGAAAAAGAAGTGAAGGATTAAAAAAAGAAAAATAAAACATTGGATGATCTAAGACTGCTTCTCATGATGTACAGACTACAGAAGGCTATGATTGAATATAAATATATTAGCAATACTTTAGTTGTAAAAACTGTGAAGAACAGGGATAAAATCAACATTAAAACAAGTGGGAACTATTGCTTAAAAGTTTTTGGAAACACCCATCCACAATTACTCACTACTTTTGGGAGATTTTGGCCAATATTATATTTAGTCTTTTCCCTTGTTGTGACAAATGCCTTATTCCATGCCTCAAGCACCAAGGACTATTTGTGGGTGCCATAAATTGATCTTCGTAATCTTGACTGCTTAAGATTTGATTATATATAATTATGACATGTTACAACCAATACTAGGAAAGTTGGAAGCAGAGATAGTCACTTGGATGACCTTACTAGCAGCCTAACCTACACATATTGAGTACCACGATGGGCGTTATTTACAAATAACATTGCATTAACTAAAATAGAAGAGAGGTGACTGCAAAACTACTAGTTAGAAGAAATATTTCAAAACCAATAAGTTTTAGGATGACCCCAGAGTCTAACAAAGTAACGAATTGCAATTATGTTATGAAAAAGGTTGAAATGAGAAGGTAAAAGGGAAGGTCAATACCATAGAGACACTTTCATTTCCAATAATAATTTCTTAACCACAACTCAATTATCCGTAAAAGGAGTACTCGAGGAAGATGCTGTCAGTAAAATTAAATTAGGATTTTCAAAATGGACATTGTGTCGAAAGATTCTATTGGAAAAGCAAATACTATGAGATTAGAACAGATTTTTCCGTAAAATATTAAAATAAGTCCAGTCATATGAAGCAAAACTATGAGTACATAGATGAAAATGAGTGTGACATTGTCAATCCATTAAGCTCCTATTAAGCTGGACCAGTGAATAAGCTAGAAAGGACAGATTACTAACATAAACTATGGTCAAAAATTGAACAAAATAAAACTGAAACATACTATTAAGCTGGCCTCAAACAATTGAATAAGGTTTTTCTTATTGTTGTTTGTGTACCCTATTCCATTTTTCCTCCTTTTCTTCCGCTTTTCTCCTGCATTAAGTTTAGTTTTTCTTTTTGTATAATCTAAAAGTAGTTATGAAAAACAAATACCATATGTTTTCTCATTGTCTTTTAAAATCACAGTTAACAAGGAAGCAAACAATAATAGAAATCAAATTAAAAAAGTGAATGACATACTGCCACAACTCAAATGCTTCTGTCTGACCAAAATAGAACAACTTTTAATGAAATTTGTAGGATTCAAAGCTTCAAAGAATTTGAGGCATGTTTATCTAATCATTCAATTAAAATAAAACATAATCTTCTGAATTTGCATTAAATTTTACTCATATAATTTGGGGTGTCTTAATCTCATCATTCAATGGAAACGAAACATGTTTTTCTGAATTTTCATCAAGTTTTTTCTGATTTCTTTAATTATGACATTTGATATAATTAAAGGCACAAAGTGCAAGTAAGGCAACGAGGAACCATGCACGCCTAAGTAAATTAAGGCACAAAGTTCTTTTTGGTAATAGAATTAATAAAAAATAAATTAAAATTATATTTTTTTAACTTTTCAATCATACATCATATGATGTTCATAATACCTCTAATATTTCTATTTCGTCGTTGTTATTAATATCCTATTCGTTTCTTTTGATATTTTTTTAAAAAAGACAAAAGCAAATAAGAACAAGTAGAAATTGTAAAGCCCTTATAACAACACCTATTGTTGTTATAACACTGAGACACAAGTTTTCTTCAATTTGTTATGTTGTATACTGCCTACTTTTGTACTTAATCCAAGAAGAGAGGACAAGTATCCAATATAATGCTTGTTAAATTGTTTTTATTTTACAACAACAAACAGGGAAGGTGAGCAAGCAAAGGTGAACTAAGGCACACCAAAGACGTGCTTGCGTCAGTTAATGCATCCTACTAGTTGAATATTGAGGCACGACACACAAACCTTGCCAAGAGAGCAAACTAATACGAAAACCTTTACACATTTAATGCAATAAATTACTAAAAGAAAATCCGTCAAAGTTAGCACACATATCAAAATATTTTTGTAAAGCTCGAATACGTTTAATATTTGTTTACCTTCTAAATATGAACTATGAAGTACATAGAGAACATGCACTCCCCAAAAAATCCAAAAGCACAAAAAAAAAAGGGAAAAAAAAGGAATGAGAAGTGGAAAAAAAAGTTAAAAAGACCAAGCTAATTTCAAACTAATTTAAAACAAAAATGTACATATAATTCATGAACCATGCTATCAATCAACATTTCTCCTCCATATGTTAAGCATAAAAGTCAAGTAATAGTTAGACTGAATCTTACTTTAAGCCATTATCATTCATAATTTACTGATGTTTATTTCAGCTCATCTTGGGAAAACATAGGTATTTGCAACATTCAACTGCATTTCTTTCTACTTCTCTACATTGTCAAAATTTAAGTACTCAAGATCCTTACAATAATTAGAATTGTTCAAAGCGAAGCAATTAGAAATGACATGGTATTTTTAAAAATATGAATATCCAGAAAAGGCATCAGCTGCCCTTACAATAAAAGAATCAGAATTTTGTTTCTTATTTTTTATGTTACTGTAAGTACTTTTCACCTTCCAAGGAAAAAGAAACCATTATTAGGTTTAGCATATGCTATTAGATGGTTGTCTAACAGATTTTCACGCTCACTCCAAGTTATAGTTGTTCAACAGCTATAGAGAGAAGTAGGTAGCTCAGGTGCAAGCCATTAAGCAAAGTTGAGCTTCAATGGGAAGAAACAGCTCTTAACTGATTAAGAGCGGTTTATGTGAGACTTTATATTTCATAAAAACATGACTTGGGCTGTGCAAATGGGCAAGTACTTGCTGTTGGGGTCAAAGACCATTGCCAAACCTTAACTGACCAAGTTGGGGTTTTGTTAGCAACAGCAAGTATACCTGCCTATCTGCAAAAATAAAAACGTCTCTACTCTAAGTGCAAAAATAAGCTCTAAAATCTAAACTCGAAAGCCAAATTTGGCTCTTCCATTCCATCACTGTTATATGTTTAATTGAGTTTTATCAGAAATGGGCAAGTACTTGCTGTTGGTGTCAAAGTCCATTGCCAAACATTAACTGACTAAGTCAGGGTTTCGTGTAGCAGTATCAAGTATATCTGCCTCTGCAAAAATAAATACATCTCTACTCAAAGTACAAATTAAGCTTTAAAATCTAAACTAGAAGGCCAAATTTGGCTTTTTCATCAATATTATATGTTCAATTGAGTTTTATTAGAGATCCTACCTCAATTCTCTACTTAATAGACATAAAAAACCTAATCATTACGCTTAAATTAAATTTCACCAACTTTCATTATCTTCAGAAGTAGATAATGGCTATAGACTCTAAACACCACCATTAATTTTTATGAAGTTGCTCCTCAATTGAAGGAGAGAGATAAAAAGGGACAATTATGACATTTTTACCCATCTAAAAGTCTACTTGTTCAACATTAGATTTTAAGGCGAGCATTTGCCAATGTGCGACAATGTTACAGGTTTACTGGATTCTGTGTTTATTATAAAAATTTAGTTTTACTAACATATTTCACTCACCAAACCACCACCATCATCATCATCAAAGTCTGCTGCATTTGTTCCAACATTTTGTGCTCCAACATGATCTGTAACAGCGGAAACCTGTACAGTAGATTTATCAGCAGAATGAAAGGACTACCACACTAGTGGAAAGCAACAATAGAAGGGCTAAACGTAAAATATTGGAAGTATTCAATGAAGCAAACACAAGTATAGATACCTTAATAACCCGTCCAGCAATCTCTAACTTCCCATTTAGACTTTGAGCTGCCTTTGCATGTTCAAGCTGGGCGAACTAAGAAAAAAATAGTATGAAATAAGCTCAATGAACTAAAACTACAAGTGCCAAATCATCAACTTGAGGTCCAGACTATACTTGAACAAACCCAAAACCCTTGCATTGTCCTGTTTCAAGATCAAGAGGTAGTTGCACGAGCTCCACAGGACCAAAAGGTTCAAAAACCTATAATTAACAATTAACAATATTAAAATATACGTAAGTCAGAAGATTTTCAATTATAAAAAATAAGTCCATTAATTAAGGGAGGAAACGAATGTTGCCATGAATAAACCCTTACCACCCATCAACAAAATACTAACTAGCAAAGCATGGGTAATGTGATCAATTGGACAAGAAAAACAGTATTTTACCGGTGCATTCCAAACTCCATCTATAAGAGAGCACACAAATCTCGTATAGTTTTGTTTATGTATAAAGTAAATCTTCAAAAATGAAACATGCAAGTAACTTACTTGGCACTTAGGCTAACTTGAATCTATGCTCTTAGTCAAGAATCAATTTGTCACATAAAATAGACAAATAGCTATATTCTGTTTGAGAGATTCCTTTAATTCTTCACACCCCTCATTAATGTTCAAAAATTCAACATCCCTGGCCTTTACAAATTCTAGTAAAAATCAGAAGGACAATTCAAAGTACTTTCTTCCTTTCACAGAGGGGCTTTAGAAAATATCTTGACTTTCCTCTTCATAAGTAAAAGAATAATAATAAAGAAAAGATCTCAAAAATAAACTATACAATCAAAATACACAACTTCCATTTAGTACTTCTAGAGGCCTTCTTTCTCAGATTTTCTGGCAGCATATGCATGTCTTGTGTAACAGGCTAACAGCTAACACATGGTATCTAGGTTCAGGGCTCTCATGATTTTCTTTTTCAATATGTGATATGTCAAGGTCCTTCGAAAAGTTTTCCTAACAAACAAAGTATTGTCACTCGGGCAAATTGTCCAGCACCATAAGAGGATTGAATGAGCTCTACAGAGGGTTTGAGATATCTCAAGGTTAATGAATCAAATGATGGGATCACTTTGATTTATCATTCGTAGAAATGGGTTTTTCTCACAAGATGGATGTGGGCATCAGCATATACTGTATAGTGAGAACACCAGGCTACAAATTTATCAAAAGCACAAGCAGAAGTACAGGTGATCGACCCATTATGCTTGAGGCACAAATTGTCACACCTGCCTAAGCAAGGTGTAAGAAAGTAGTACATTGATTAAATAGAAGTAAAAAATAAAAAAATAAAAAATAAAAAATAAAAGGAATAAATATTTTTTAAATGGGTCTCAATTTTGAAATAAAGTTATTATAAATTAATTAAATAAACTATCAACACCATAAATATGTAATAAATTGACATTGTGGGTGATATAACCTATGAACATATGAATATTTGTTTGGGAGGAATAAACTTATGAATAGTCAAACCCCAGAGTTGTTTATGTACTACTTACACATTACCGCATGGTCACATGTAAGAAAATGCTTTGCAATCTTTTTAAAATATAAATTTTGAAATCAATCATTTACAATAAAATTGAGTGTATTTCTACAGGAATCTCAAGACAAACATTTTCGAAAAAAGATATGAATGTCTTTTTATGAGAGAGCAAAGGTATGGATGCTTAATTGAAAATGTGCACAATGGTAAAGAGGCAAAAATATTAATATTAGGTTTGCATTTGTTAAATTGAAGAAATAAAACTAGAATGAACCCAAAAGCAGTAGAAGATTACATGAGGAAGACTAGCATAAAATGGTTGATTTAATATACAAAACAAACCTATTGAACAAGAAAAAAAATAAGATTTACAAGGCAATTGGAGCACAGCAGAATGGCTCCACCATGGGTTCTCCATAAACTGAAATTATGCCTAGATTGCAGTGTCATAACCCATAAGACTTAAGATTTTTTTTTTTTTCCGAAAAGAAACTAGGATATATATATTACTAAAAAAGAAAGTACATTCCAGATGAGATTATACTCAGCTGTTTAAAGACTTAAAAAGATTATTTCAATATAAAATATAATCATATGATTATACTCAGCTGTTTAAAACCTTCCATATCTCACTTTCAAGATACATAAATGGACACTATTTAAAGTTATCTTAGATTCTTACCACGATCAACAATTAAACATAACCAAAAATTGTTATCAGAAGGACCTTATCTTGCAGTATAGAATATTTGGGAATCAGCTAAACGTCGTTTTTGCACTGATGCACCAAAAAACACCACATTCCACTAATATAAATTCGTCATCTGGATATGAAGCAAGCATATTTATAGTTCTAGAGGACATTGCCAGGTCAAGTTCAACAATGGGGCTGACCTGCCTAAGCAATTCTTCAGTCATATTGAAATGCAGATTCCCAACATAAAGTTTTCTAGCAACTGCACCAGCTCCACCTGCCCCAGCAGCAGTAGTATTAGACTGAACAAGGTTTTTTTCAGCTTCAGAAGGTTTAACCATGACAGGCTGACCAAGAAGTTGATGACCAGAGAGAGCTATTGCCATAGGCACTGACATTGCGTCATAAAACTCAATATATCTGCAATAAGCCACATGTACAAAGGAAATGTGCATGCTATAAGTAAGCAAGCATATGAGAAATACCGCCTATTACCATCAGCTATAAGTGGATCAATAGTTATTACACTATGCTGATTCCTAAAAATCAGAACCAAAAATCTACCAGTAGAGAGTTGCACAACGTATCATGGAAATCAAGAAAACTAAAGACATAACATTGCAATTTACACATACCCAACACCTTTTGAGCGCCTTGAATTCCGATCCATTATCAGCCGCACATCCCTTACCTGGAAGCTAGAAATTCACAATTCAAACGGTGTCTACAAGAATAATGGTATTACATATGAAAGATAAACTGATAAGGTGGTACTTGACATGCTTACTATACAGTAGACCACCTATGAAAGGCAGTAAACATTACTACCAGCCACTCAAGTAAAATCTCACACACACATAGAAATGCAGTATGATGAACCACATGTAAAGTCATTAATTGCCTCACTGAAGGCAGGGGAGCTTTACTGCAATAAGAAACAAATGTACCTCAATGACATGAACTCATATTGTTTGGAACGGTGTCTCATTCATCAAGAGCGTCAATAGTCTGAACATTAACGAAGCAATGAAAAACTTAAAAGGACAAAATACATAATAAGAGACACTGCATGATCACAATATCCCAATGTCCAAGTAGCATACCTGTGATTCAATATGAAATATCAAAAACGCACTAAAAACCTAATAAAAGAATCATGACCTCAATTATCTTGAGAATGTAATAATATGACAAATAGGAAGAACATAAGCGTTGAACTCCTAACCTTGCCAGCTTTTGAGAAGAACTCATAAACATCTCTTTCGGTCGCCTTCAAAGGCATCTATCATCATAAGTTCATCAAATAAATAAATAAATAAATAAATCCTTGCTAGCAAAATATACAATAATAGAACAAAAAATTTGGTCATTTTCTATCCATACCTGGTATGCAAAAACAGTTCTCTGGTCCCTTTCTGGATCAGCTTCAGGCTCCACTTCTTTCTTCTCTTTAAATCTCCTGATCATGTTCGAAGAATATGATCATAGAAGGCAAGTGTTATTTGTGTGTAATCAAAAATCATCATGCTATGAGACTGATATACATGATAATATTGAAAATAAACATAAAATGGAAAGAGAACATGTAGGGCAATACACATGGTTGATCAAGGAAAAACGAACATGCCAGCTAAGCAATGCATCCTCCCCTAAGAGAGAAAGTGATATGAACCATTTCTCTGTCAGAGTCGTAGAATTCAAAATTGTGACAACTGGGGGGAAACTCCGTCCTTAACTTTAAAGCTTCGCACCATTTTTTTTTCCTAATATTACAATGAACAATCAAAGTTCTCCCACAACTTGATCATTTTCTGTTTCTATTGTTTAACTTCATGAGCATCAATTTTTTGTGTTTCAACTTCTGCAGCTCAATGCATTTTGCATTTTTTTACATTGAATCTGAGGTTTCCCCAGTTTGGCAAATGTTTCGTTCAAGTTTATGCAATTTTATCTTTTTTCAGCATGCCGCTTATATTTTTTGGTTCTTTCAAACCTCCAATTTGATCCTTACTGTTTTAGCAATTTATTCCGGCATGCTATCTTTTCCATTTATAAAATCATGATTTGAGGTTGCTCTTCATGCTGCAGCATTTGTGTTTCTGCATTATATTTAAAAGTATTCAAAAGAGCAATCCGACATTCAAGAATGAAATTCATATATATCCTAGTGATCACCTGAATATCAAAGGAAAATATTGTGGGATTTTGCAAGCTAGTGGAGTATTTATATTATAACATCACTAAATTGAGCCATCAAAATGATGCTTGCCTAAAGTTCCCAAAAATTTTAGATCATATTTTTTCAGAACTTCAACACTTAGGTATTGAAGAAAACCAAAAGGGAAAAAATAATAATATTTCTATATGATATTGGGATGGTTCGACATGCCAACAATTAAGTGTTGAAATAAATAAAGAAAAGAAAAAGGGAAGGGCCAACAAAAGAATATTCTAGAACCCAAGATCAAAACATTGGATGTGGCACAATCAGCCAAAAGAATCATCAACTCTCTTTTTGCAAGAGGTGAGAGAAAGAAAGTATGTGAAGCAATCGTGAAATGGTTTTGTGCAAGTTACGTATTGATCATTGCACAATGCCCCCCGTGAAAGTGTTACACACAGTTGATTCTAACAGAGCACCTCAACTTGGATATATGTATAAGGCCGTGATTTATCCAAAACAAGGGATTACCAACAAATTTAATGACAATTTGACAACCAAAGAAGGTAGATCACTTTTATAACTACCATTAATTAGATACTATTTTAAGAAGAAATAATATAAATATGTATTTAGGCACCATTTATTAGATACTAAACATACAAGATATTATGCTTACAGACTTTTATACATATAAATGGTATAAGCTTCCATATTTCAAGTAAATAATATTTGAAAATCCTTGACAATCAATAGCATGTCAACTCCATTAGTACTTGAATATTTCCTATATCCCCAATTTCAATATAAATTTCAATGCCATGCAAAATGGAGAGATGAAAGTTGTTTCGTGTGAATGTATCAAAAGTACTCTACAAGATCATGCAATTAATACTAGAGGATTCCTTTAAAGAGAAATTGTAGAATTAACTAGAAATAAGAAAACACCAAGTAAATCATGGAACCTTAGCCAAGTCTCTCATTTAACATATGAATTTCAATTCTGAAGTTCTCATAGTTTAGCGTGAGTTCAGAAATCAATTGATTAATTAAAATCATTTCGTAATTAATATTTCAAGTTAAGATCTTAACCATGCAATTACCTTGGGAGGGAAGTAATTTGCAATTCAGATCCCACCTAAGATTGTATCGTGGATCATAAAATCCTATAAATTTACAAAATTATATTTTAAACATATATAAAGATATTTAAATAAAGATAAAATACTAAAACAACGCTTGTACTGCCTATTTAATTCAAATAGGACAGCTGAGGCATCCTTACTGTTGCTCCTACTACCTCCAATATTAATCCCATCAGCAACATCATTAGACGCAGACATAATTTATGTTTAACTGCAGGCATAACTGATAATAATTTCAATTAAATAAAATTAAACATTGTTCAGCCAAAAGCTACAATTGAATGTAACATTTAAACAGCTAAAAAATTGAATCAAACAATTGCATTGAAACATTGTGGGACTGTGCAAATGTTAGTACATTAAGTAACAGTGTTTAATGAGAAGAAGAAGAAGATTTTTTTTTTTTTTGATAAAAAAGGTGTTATACGCTCACAATGCAACTATGACTGAACCACGAAGAAACAATTGCACAATCATGACACATCATTGTGCAAAGAAGAGAAACAAGAATCAAAGCAAGAGTGAAAAAGAAAAAAAATCTGTCGCCAGAGTTGTGGTTGTAAAGGGTGAGTGTTACAAGAGTGAGTTCAGTGTCTAGGACTACTTCTACAGATTGGGGCTTTTTATTTTAATCAGTAGCTTTTCTTCTATATTTTAAAAAAAAAAAAAAGAGCTCCTTAACGTTATTAAAAATATAAGACGAAAAAAATTTATTGGGCTCATACCTAGATCACAATTCCAACAATTCTAACAACTGGGACCATGAGTCAAGTGCAGCCATTTTTCCGAACCCTACACAATCTGAGTTGTTTTCCATATGTAAGATCATAGGATCATAAAATTTTATGACCTGAATCTAGATCTGGAGTTCCTGACTACCTTGGTTAGTTTTATAATACTTCAAGTTTGCTGTTTATTACTTCATTTTTTTCTACTAACAGAATTTAAATTACTTTTTTGACAAGAAAAAATGCATGTATGGCAACTACAACAAAATGCCAATGGTCACATAGTCCCAAATTCAAAATCAAACTAGTTGCATTATAGTAGAAATGACTTCACCCAAAAGTATTAGCTCATTGATGGAGGCCTAAAATTTAAGATCATAAAATCATAAAATTGTATAAACCGAATCTAGATCATGAGTTCATGCCTACCTTAGTTTAATTATACTTCAACTTAGTTGTTTATTACTTCATTTATTTCTACTAACAAAATTTAAAATACTGTTTTGACAAGAAACAAGTGCATGTACGGAAAGTACAACAAAATGCAAATGGTCACATAGTCCCAAATTCAAAATCAAATTAGTTGCATTATATTAAAAATAACTTCGCCCAAGGGCAATAGCTCATCGATGGAGGCCCAACAATACACATCAAGCTACTCTCAACACTATCTTGCACATGGATAGACAAGAGGAGGAGAATAAGTGTCAAATATCAATATTCAAATGGGAAACATGCAAATGCAAACAACAAGACTTAAAACCCAAGACATCTTCCAAAACCAACGCTTCCATAACATGTTAAAAACCATTTTACCCAACAGCTACAGCTAATAGATTGAGGCCTAACAATACGTTAAAAGCTAAAATCAACACATTCTCTACTTTTCTTTTCTTTTCTTTTCTTTTTTGAAGGGAAAGATAAACAATAACACATTCAAAGAGAAGAAATAGATTAGACCAAAACCAAAGAACTCCCTCACATTGCAATGTATAATGTGATACTTATGAAGATTGCCAAGAATAAGTCATAAACTCCATTTGCTTTGATGAAGCAGAACTAGAAAACGATACCACTTGTATGCAAAAAAGATAACATAAGTGGAAAAAAACTGTTTAATTAATTCCATATTTATTGTTATGTTAGCATTTTGAGTTTGCCCTAGATTTCAGATTATAAATATTGATTGCCAATTTGTTAGAATGCAAAATGCATCATAGAGATTTTAACCTTGCTCTAGATTACGATCTCCTGAAAATTGACATAATTAGAGAAAGCTTATTTAATGTTCAACATTTCAATAAAAAAAAAATTCAAATAGAAAAGTTTAGAGAATTTCTGCATGGAAGCAAAGATATCAAGTTTATTGTAACATATACAAAAATATATTAATTATAAATAATTTTAAAACATAAAAACAACCACAAACAGCCTATCAAAATTAATATCACTTAGTGGGTATGAACTATTGGCCTTTGGTGAACAGCCTTCATGTGTTTTGACTTCAATCTTGTCTCAACTTGCCCCTAGATAACGTATGGACTCATTTTTGGCTTTATATCTCTCTTAATTTATTAGCTTACTACTTAAATTGTTCTTTTCTCATCTTGTTAATAGGATTTAAATTAGAAAGATTGCATTGGAAGCTCTTTCAACATACTCTAAAGTTTTCCTCCATTTTAACTTTTTGCTTTATCTGGCTTCCTACCTTTTTTCTTTTCCACGGGGCATGTCTCATAAATTTCAAAATTTAGACTATTAGTTTTCTACAATCTTGCTATGTTGTTGATGAAAACCAAGCAACCTTTAAATTTGACACTATACTGCTTTAGTGAAAATGTAGTTGTGGAGATTGCCTCAAAACAAAATGCTTCATGGTTTAGAGCTATCTCAAGCAAACAAATGGACTAGATGCTAGAGATGTTTTCTATAGCACATCCTTCAATTATCTCTTTTTCAAGACACTCACCGCAAGTTTGAGAAAAAGCATCATAATTAAACAGTGGGAAGACATATGTATGGTGTGATTTTAGTCCACTATTACACTGTTCCATCCATCTTCACTTATTATTTCTAACATCCTCATCACTGGAACGATGCAATGTTTCTGGGATTCCCCAATTACGAAAATGCCTTATTAGACAAAGAACACGAGAAAATCAAACCCCATTTAACTATACTATCCAGAGCATTCTAATGTCACCATCCCAAATCATAGAGATTTCATGAAAAACATTTCTCTCTTTTCTCCGATGATGCTAATTCCCCAAATCTTCCCTGCATCATTGCTATTTGGAAATCTCCACTTTCCTCCAGAGCAAAAATTTGTATTGGCTAAGGCTAGTGACACAATTTGGAGTTAATGCAAGAATAAATTTCAAAGGAGAAACCATCAACTTCTCTTTCCATGCATTTGAGTGTGATGTGCGACCAAGAGGGAGAATCAACAATCAACCTCTTCACCTAGAGCCTATTTGTAACCTCCTGGAATGACAAAAAGTTAATAATATGACATTCCAAATATCCTACAAGACAAAAACACACCAGGAGGATGACAATTATTGCAATAGTATGATCTCTATGAAAGGAAAAAGATAATCACACTTAAAAATTAATTACATTCCTTGAAGGAAATCCTCATAAGGCTTTAATCTTAAAGATGTCATTAAAAAGTGATGAAAATCTAATGTTTGGGACCACTTTTAAAAGGGAGAACTCTCTTACTCCTCTCCTTTTTTTTTATTAACAATATTCTCACTTCTCATTCAAAGAAAACAAATAACACAAACAAAAAAAAATGTCACAACAAGTAAGACCATTTCTCAAAGCACCTCAAAAGTCCAAGCAAAACCAATGAGCATGGGGCTGATTAGCTCCAACCATTTCATTTTATACAACTACAAATAATTAAAAGGTTGTTAAAGGGGAAACACACCCTTGAGTTATCGTGTGGCCCTAATGTCTAAGGAGTGAGGAAGTGTGCATGCTGGAATAAAGTGAGGCACAACTTAATTGTTCAACAATTGGCAATATTACACGAGTTTTGCAACAAAAAAAAAATGTAAATAATCGATATATGCAGAAAGAGAACCCAAGTTTAAGTTCGTATGATAGTGCAAATCCAAAACTTTACAGACATCTTAGCATTGTACCCATAACACATCGTCCTGTTGGCCTTAAAAGAAACTTTTTTTCAGAAGAAAGATACGAGAACAGCATATCAAGTTCCTAATAAAAATCGAAAAATCGCAAATGATAATTGAAAACAAAAATGAGCAGAAAATAAATGAAAAAACTGGAAATTGGACAGTACCTGCTTTCCCTCTCACTTTCCCGTTCTCTTTCCCTCGGCTCCCTGTCTCTACTCCTTCCCCGAACAATCTCTCTATCAATCTCTCTATCAAGCCTTCTGGGGCGGCTACTGCTCCTTGGAGACCTCTCTTTCTCTCTATCCCTTTCTCTCTCTCTCTCTCTGTCTCTCTCTCTTTCCTTCTCCTTTTCCCTATCCCTATCTCCTCTGTCTCTTCCTCTCTCCCTCTCACGATCTCCTCTATCCCTTCCTCCTCGATCTCTCTCCCTCTCTGCATCTCTACTGCTCCTGTGCCGATCCCTTTCGTGCCGTTCCGACCGAGACGACAACTTCTCGCGATCGTCGTAGTCCCTTCTTTCACCGTTCTGCACTTCCGACCGCGACTTCTTACTATTCCTACTCTCTCTAACCTTCTCTTCGTCTTCTTCTTCTTGTTCATCGTCTTCTCTCCGGCGAGAACTCCGGTGAGTTTTCTCGCCTACTCCATCTCGCTTCGCTGAAGAAGATGCGTTGCGAATCGCAGAATCCTCCACGGATTTCTCTAGGTACTCGTACTCGTCGAAATCCATTTCGGTGATAGCTCGAGGGTATATTCTCTTCAGATTTGTGCTTAGTTTTTGAAGTTGAAGTAACTGTAGTGTCAAATTAGGGTTTTCCCTTGCTCGAAAAACCTGAAGTTGCACTTAAAAAATGGAACAGACGAACAGTGGCTGTGTGGGTTTTTTTTTTGTTTTTTTTTTAAGCGGGACTGGGCTTTTATTAGAAAAGCATAGCCCAAACCTATTTCAGCAGTCTCGTAGATTAAAGCAAGCATTCGAACCGAACTTCAAATAATAAAGGATAGATACATTTCTATATATAATTAGTATAACATAAGTATACCATATTGTAAAAATTTTAAATAACTCCAAGATTTGGTATACAGTATAATAACAATAGTATATTTCCTAATATTTGGTATACAATATAGTAGCAATGGTATAATATAAAAAAATGGTATACACTTCTTGTTCAAGATTTTACTTTTATTTTTATTTTTTTTCTTTTCTTGTAAACATTATATAACATTGGTATAATATTTAGTTTATAAATAATAATATAACATTGGTATATTGTTAATATAACATTAGTATATATTATTGTAAAAATTATAAATTAACAATTATTAATATATCAAAAGTTGGTATACAACCAATATAACAACCAATATACAAAAATATCGATATACAATTGGTATATAATTAGTATACAATATTGAAAAAAAATACTAATTTATGGTATACAGTTGATACATAATGCTATAAAAACAGTGTAATGATAAAATATTAATATACAATTGGTATAACATAAGTATACAGCATTGTAAAAATTTTAAATGTTTCCCAATATTTGGTATACACTATAGTAACAATAGTATATTCCCTTATATTTGGTATAAAATATAGTAACAATGGTATAATATTAAAAAAAATGGTATACAGTTTTTGTTCAAGATTTTATTTTGGCTTTTATTTTTTTTCTTTTCTTGGAAACATTACAACTTGTCTCTTGGCTTTTATTTTGGTTTTTATAAAATCACTACAACTTGTCGCCAGAAAATGTGCGCCTAGGTCTATGAACAACTCCTACTCAAAATCCCACCAAATTTATGAATACCACAGGCACGCCCAAATCTATCGATTTTTTTTTTTTTTTGGGTTTGATGAGTAGAAGGAGAAGAGAATAAATCTGAGAAATAAATGCATTTTGATTTTTAGGTTTGAACTTGCTTTTCTTGTTCCAACGGTGTTGAATAAAAAGAGAAGAGAAACAGCTCATTGATCGATTTCTAGACTTTAGACAAAGAAGAAGACAAAGACGGAGAAGGCGGATGTTGCGTTGATCGTGTCAACTCCAATTTGTTGCTCATTGATGGTCTTCTATTCATGTACAGAATGATGATCAGGAAGAACAAGCAAAGGAGTAGCACTGGTAGCGACAGCAAGCTGCAGCAGCAAGAACAAGCATAGGAGCGACTAGTTTTGCTTGAGAGCACAGGGCACAACGATGATCAAAGCAATGGTAGCGGCGATACTGGTAGCAGCAAGAACAAGCAGAGGCTTGCTTGAGGTCGATCAGCATTTGGTGCTTGAGGTCGATTGGTGTCAGAACTTGTGGGACTTATTCACACCACTAGTAGCCCACCAAACTGATCGATCGGTCTGTTTTATCTGATTGAACAGACCGATTAGATTGATCTGTTCGATGGCTGTTGTTTCCCTTGCAAGTGTACAAGTTCGCTTGAGTATGAACCGGTGAAATCAAACATC